>OV651821.1:21115611-21136283 GCA_927349885.1 Psylliodes chrysocephalus | reverse complement strand
ATCTTCTGGTTTTGTTTCTTTTCCGCAAACTACATCCATGAGATCTTGGAATACTAATTTCCATACCTGGTAGTTATTACCATCAAATTTAACGATTCTAACTAAATCTATTTGCTGAGACATGTCAATGATCAACGAACTGTTACGGGCTATAAGTACCTTACTGAGCAATATATTTAAAATTTATATTAAATACCTTTTTTTTATGAATCTAATAAATTTTCAATCATATAAATATTTAAATTTAATTAATTTCATACCTCAATGCGATTCAGAGTCAAAATAAAATAAATGAAGTTTATTTAATAAAATCTATTTGTATAACTATAAATTTTATATGCTATTTTTCGTGAAGAATCCAATGATTTTAGCTGATTGGTTCCACCATATGTAATTTCTAAAATAAAAGAAAATAATAATTACAAATATTCAAATATTGTAAACAAACAAATATAAATAACCTTGTCTAAGAATTATCATGTTCTTTTAATTTCCAATTTGTCATTAATTCTTAAAACAGTAATTTTTCTTAATTAAATTAAAAGAAGAAAAGAGGATACCAACTATAGTATATTACATTACGAGTGTGGAAAGTGACATTTTTCACACGAGTGGGAAATATTGTCGCACGAGGCTTAAGCCGAGTGCGACTATCACACGAGTGTGGAAAATCACTTTTCACACAAGTGATGTACAATATTTTTCCTACGACCACAAAATAATTTCATCAAAAAATGTAAAACCAGATTATTATAATAATTAAAATGTATTTAAAAAAATAATCAACAATAATCGTATTTATTAAATTTTCATAATTTCTAAACAAATAAAAAAAAATTAAAAAAAAAAATAAAAAAAAAAATCTGGCACAGCCAGGATTCGATCGCGGTCGTTGGACGGTCTCAAATTGCAAAGTTGATGCTCTAACCAACTGAGCTAACAGGCCTTACGGTAATTGATTGATCTAATCGCTTATGTGTTTAACCAGAATAAAAAGCAAATATATCTTAGTTATTTTAAAATTATTTTAAAAATAATTGTTAAAGATAAATATCTAGGATCTAATTTACAATAATTTAACAATCATATCGATTTTAGTATTAATATGGACATTACATAGATCAAAATAGAAATTATGTGTTTGACATTTTCTGACAGCTACTGCGGAAAGTAGCATATTCTCACTTGGGTGGAAAGTAAATTCTTATTCATACGCGTGTGATATAGGGCACTTTCCATAGGTCTATATAGTGTGATATGTGTCACTTTCCTAAGTGGTCGTAGGAAAAAACAATTAATTTATTCCTAAAACTTCGCCACAAATATTAGCAAAAAAGTGGTTCTTACCTTTTTTGCATTAAGCACATTTTCTGAGAAAGAAGCGTGCCCGCATTTTGCGGATTTTCTTCGAAAAACCTCATATTTAGTAAACTAAAAGATTTTGTTGTGTTAATACTAAACAATAATCTCAACATTGTGGATAAAAGTTTCGAATATTTAAAGTTTTTTACCTTTTTTTATATTAACTTACTTCAATTGAAGCCTCTTTGTGGCCACCTATCATCCAAGGCACCTGTTTGTAATCCAGTTGTGCTTATTTATTTGAAACGATGAAATATATATTTACTCTCATAGAAAATATTCTGCACTTTTTTGTTTTCTTAAAAGATCCCGAATCTGTTTTAAAGGCAACCAAAAACTGTTTTTAATCCAGTACAGAACTCAAAAAATATTACAATTTTATTTTTCTTCTGATGAGAGCAGCTCAATTCTCTATTCTTCCCGTTACCAGAAACATTAATAAAATAACTCTGGGCCCATAACCTATAGGAATACTGATTTTGCAGACAAAAGAAGGGTAGAAAAATAATCGTGACTTCAAACGATTTTATTAACTATTCATATAACATCAAGTATACATATTAATAAAGACCTACTGAAAACTAGGTTTTTCCAATACGGCTAAATATATAAAAAAATAATAAATAAAAAGAGCATCAAGATGTGCCGTTAAATTATTTTAAATTTTAGAAAATTACAGTATTTATTTGATATCCAATTGGAGAATATAACGATGTTTCTAACTCATTTATATTCGCTCAGTGCAAAGTCATGGTAGGGGAGACAAAAGCGATACTAGCGCAAGCTGCGGATAATTTGAGCACTTTAGGGCGATATTTTGTAATTTTTGCGTATAAAATATACGTATATCCTTTGTTTTTTTTTTTTGTAAGTAGATAAAAACACTACAACAAGCAACCGGAATTGCTGTGTTGTCAATTGTAAAAATACTAACAAAAAAAACAGTGTAAATTATATTAATTTTCAGAGGCAAAATGGAAATTAGATACCTTTGTTTTTATAATAATAACAGTAATACTGGAAATAATAGACATCAAAAAATTAAAAGGTTTTAAATAAACAATAAATTATCATTTTATGATATTCTTCAACATCTCTTTAATTTTAAATGTTCAGCAAGGACTAGATTTCCGGCTTTGATTACGGAGTGGCTGGAATGCAAACTTATTTGTAGGAAAATAATTTTAATCAATCATTTTATGTTTTCTTTCGAACTAAAAATGAAAAAAATAAAAATTACAATCGCAAATATACTAATTATTTTTCTTCTGGAAATACATTTTGATTCCACGTTATTATTTAATTTTAATTTTTTATTTTGACATTATTTTACCCATTCTTCAAGGTCAACTTATTGGGCTTAGGCAACTTCTTATACATTTGCTCCAAATTTTTATTGGTTATACTTACCTTTTTCGCTGAAGCAATAAAAATATATAATAGGTCTATTCCGGTTCTTCAAAAATACATTGAGAACTATCAGAGGACTAGTTGACCAGAGGACAGTTTAATAGTTGTACGCAACGAATAACTTGGAATTCAACTGTTTCACTGGTGGTTTGCATCAAGTTTTTAAAAAACCCAAACAAACCCTATCATAATACACTTCATTTACAGATCCACTTACTTTTAGTAAAACCAACATAAATATTTTTTATTTACGAATTCTGTTAATAATTGTATTGTCAGTACCTATATGAAAAAATCGTCCGGTAGTTCATAAGTTAGTTGGCGCTGCTGTCACGCACGGTGTCAATAACGAAAAACAGATAAAATAGGGAAATATAAATATACCACAAACTACATTTTAATTTCAAAGAAGACGCCGTTAAATATGAATACTTGAATTTTTAATAAAGTTTGAAGAGATTTTAATTAATGTTTGGTTAATAAATAGATGCTGGCATGTCTTTTAGTCATAAAAATTAATGTATGCAAGAAAACGATCTAAATTGAGCGATAAAAAAGTTTTGGAATCAAGCACCCATTAGAAAAATTGAATAAAAACAAAATGTCTTATAAAAACGGATTAAAGTTAATTAAAATCTGTGAGGTTTTATAGCTTATTTAACTTTAAAACGTTTACTTTGCTTATCTTCGAGAGAAATTAACAACTGCAACGACAATTTGAATATTTTGTAGCGATGAAAATTTTTAATTTTTGTGTAAATATTTATACGGTAGTCGACGTAGCTAAAACTCAGACATTGTTGAGTAAGCGAAACAAAAAAAAAGGCTAATTTACTTTGCTAGCTTAAGTAGAGTTTACTAATAGGTATACTTTTTCTCCAAATTGCCTTCCTACTGGAAAATTTCTGGAATGATGAGATGATGGCCATCCGAAAGCCATCGCCTGATTTTAGGCGTCTCAATTTTTTTATCGCATGTTTAGTGTATATATCAGTTCCAGGTTTTTAGTTTTCTAAAGAAGATTTTTTGATAGATTCGTTATAATTTTCCAAATCTTTTGATCATAAATGGTGTGTGTTTAGAGCACATACTTTGATTTTCTTTTACTATACGGAGAATGGTCGCACTGCGCAGCTTTCTGAGTGCCTTTTAAAAGGAGAACACTCCGCCATTTTGATCCCTTATTACGTGTTGCCTACATCTGGGCGCAATAGTTTTAATAGGTGCGTTTAAATCATCCGCTTCTGCTTCGGAATTGTCGGTTTTCTTGTTTTAAGCTGACAGGTTAAAACGGCTAAACCAACAATTCCGGAAACAGAAGCGGATGATTAAAACGCACCTGATATTTTGTTTGCTGCTGTCAGTGTCAGTCAATATTATTTTTGGAGTCACAGTTTATTGCTAAAGAATCAGTTAGCTCACTCGGACCAGTTGAAAGTTCCAAAATAACATCCACTCCAGGGATACAAATTCAGGATATGCAGGAGATTGCTGTTTTATTATAGGCGGTTGTCATATATTGTATTATCCGAGTTGCGCAGTGTATAAACTGGAACATTGAGATCAAAAGTGCCGACGCAGAGTAAGCGATCTGATTCTTTAGCTATAAACTGTGGCATAGGAATAGGAATCAAAATGGCCGCGCCCTATGTTGGGCGTGTCGGACCTCTCTCTTGCACCGTATAGTAATCAAAGTATGTGATTTAGAGACATGAGAAGAAGGTGTTTGTTTGCAAGACGACGCACTTCGCTGGTCTTTCTGTTTTAATAATTATGGTAAACGTTCCTTCGGTAGATCTTATTTTGAATTACAAAATTGCCACCAAATGAATAATATACTCGATAATACTTTTATTTATCAGTTCATTGGAAATTCCTAAATAAGGTTTTCATAACCATTCTCACGAAATAATGGTCAATATTCAACCTTCAAAGTGAAAACAAATTAATTGAAAATATTTGTTCTAAAAATATGTAGGTAATGCCGATTAAAAAAAAAAAAACATAATAGTATATCATTATAATGAAAATCCTGTAAAAATAAAATTCCAATTGATATAGCTGAAAGTATAAAAATTAGTTGGATAAAACTGAATTACGCCTCAAAAGATTTTCGCAAGTTTCTTGTACAATAATTAGTGCAGTACAGAAACGAGATAATGAAGTAAAAACGTAAAAGATAAAAAAAGAGTAAAACAATTATTCGATGAAAATAAATGATCGAATCTTCAAGAAGCCGATGATAAAAAGAATGACGCTATCTTTTAAACTAAAAGTTTGTTAGAAGTCCTCGGCGTCGATTAGCTTTTTAGGTAGAAGATATTTATTAAATTTGCTCGAGGATATTTTTTGTAGAATAAAGAAAAACTAGATTTTTATTATTAATCGATTGTAATTTAAACTTAAAAACTATGAAATTGTACTTTATTATTTAACAAACCCTTTAAAAGTACGTTTTTAATTAGACTTCAATGTCATTAACCGACTTTAAAAAAAAGGGGTCCTCAATTCGTCAGAATATTTTTTTTATAAATAATTTTATAAAAAATTCTTTACTACATGTTCCGATTTCTATGATTATTGTTAAAAAGGGGGTACCTCAGGGGTAGTTCCGTATACAGTTAGTCGGAATCTGACGATCTATGAAAAAATAAAAAATCTCAATTTTTAAGGGCATCTGCACGATTTTGAAGTCTGTTTTTTAAAATTACTTTAATTTTGTGACTCGATAGGCTAGTAAACTAGGGATTCAATCCTCCGTGCATTTATTATTTAAGCCATCGTCCCAATAAACCTTGTTTTAATACGGGGAGGAAAAAAATGTCATTGTGTTTTGGTTTTCAAAAAATGTTGAGCTTATTTTTGCAGTTTATAAGTGATTTTATTAATATTTTATAAACATTTTACTCTAGTGATACAATAATGAGAGTTTGAATGGCTATTAAATATAAATATTGTGATGTTTGTTTATTTTAAACAACAGTTTATTAACAAATAATTTATTTAAACACTTATTTATTTATAACACTACTATTCTAATTTATATATATTTCGAATGTTTTTAAATCGCTCACTATTTATATTCACCACTGTCTATCTACTAATTACTATTTATCTTCACTGTCCATATAACAACTAAATAACTGTGTTCTTCCACCAATATTTATATACAAATTTCTAAACTTTGTTGGAGTCTCGAAGCTTCTCCACCAAACTAGAAATATTTGGAACAGTCCAGAAATATTATCCCGTCTTTTCTCGAATAGTCATCGAAATCACCTCTGCCATAGTCGTCCCATAGGTATGGTCTTAAGGGGTTTAATTATGTTTAATAATCGGACAAGTTGAGCCTCAAAGGCCAAATATAATACAGAGAGGGACTTGGAGTATTAGAGCATGACTGAATAATGAAATGGCTCACATAACAATATGAAAAGTCGTCATCAAGCTCATTTCACAAGCAACTAGCCATTAGCGTCTTTACCATTTTTTAAAAAGAAGCATATTAAGACAAAAAATAATAAGGCCGTTAACTTGAATTTAAAATAGATGGTAAATTTAGGGAGAACGAATGTCAACGTGTTTCAAACGACTTCAAATACCTCTATGCAGCATCGGTATACAGGGTCATTCTACATGGGCGGAACACTTGATTTATGGCTTAACTATGACTTGTACGATAATTTGACTTAGATAAAAGTTTTTGTACATTTTATGTACTATTTATTTACGTTTACATATTACCAACATACGTAATGGTTTTCAAGATATGACGTCATCGGGCAATATTTTAAATGGATCACCCTGTATTTATATTTTTGTTCGAGTTCGTATCATCTGTCTGAATTCATCAATGGTACACTAAGTGGGTTCCAGACTTACGGTCTTATAATAACAATTAAATTAGATTATAGAGTTATTTCTTGAGTGGCCGCTCTGATTTGATGTTCCAGTTCTTCCAGAGATTGAGGTAGATCCTTATAAGCTACAGATTTTAAGTGACCTTAAAGAAAAAAATCCAGGGAGTTAAATCTGGTGACCTTGCCGACCACTCAATATATCCTCTTCGGCCTATCCATCTCTTCGGAAATATTGTGTTGAGGTATTCCCTAACCCTAACATCGAAATGAGGTGGGGCGCCATCTTGTTTAGCTTTTGTGGATATTGTGTGTGCCCTTCTATCATCCAGTGTGGATTCTGATCAGACCAATACCGGCAATTACGCCGAATGACAAATCCGTTTAGACAAAACGTTGATTCGTTGGAAAACACAATATTATTCATAATATTGTTCCCATTAATTCGATCCATCATTTCTTGGCAAAACTGCATTCGTCGATAAGGATCATCTTCATTTAATTCTTGATGTAATTGAACTTTATACGGATGAAAATGATTTTTTATCAGTATCCTTCTTACAGAACTCTGGCTAATATCATTATTTAATGCAAGTTTTGCTATGAAAGTTTTAGGTTCTTCATGAATATTTAGAAGTACATCAAGTGATTTCTCCTCATTTGTAACTGTCCTCTTTCGTCCACTACCAGGAATATTTTTGACACTACCTATTTCGTTAAACTTGCCTAAATTTCGATACACTGTCGACTTATAAATTAGAGACATTCTGTCAGGAAATGTAGCATTAAACAAATCGGCAGCTTCTTGTAAACCTCTCTTTCTATCTCCAAAACCAACTATTATCAACAGTGTAATTCTTTCACGTTCACTTAGTTCCATTGTTTGCAATAATAATCAAATACTTATTCTGTCACTAAAGATATTTGTATTTACTGTCATTTGACGTTAAGATTTTTTGTTAATAGAACATGATATTGCCAGTAAACCGAAAAAAAAAACAAATATAAATACAGGGTGATTCATTTAAAATATTTAAAATGTGTCTTATTAAAGTATAATCTAATTTAATTGTTATTGATAAGACCGTAAGTCTGGGACCCCACTTAATGTACCATTGATAAAATCAGACAGATCATAAAAATATAAATACAGGGTGATTCATCTAAAATATTGCCTGATGACGTCATATCTTGAAAATCATTACGAATGTGGGAAATCTGTAAAGTCAATAATTAGTACATAAAATGTACAAAAACTTTTATCTAAGTTTAATTATCGTACAAGTCATAGTTAAGCCAGAAATCAAGTGTTCCGCCAATTAGGATTAACTTATATATAAGAAATACATGGTATTTGAAGATTTGAGAACGAGTCAGAGATTATCTATATACGATACATTAAAATCACAAATTTTTTTAAATAAGAATTATTTACTACTACTAGATACTTAAATGCAAATCTACAAACATGTGCCAAATTTAAAATTTGTATTTTGGAAGTATATATTTAATTACTTATAAAAATTGCAAACTATGTAAAAATTATGCAATACCGGTTATATTGTCTGCAGAATTTCCCTTCTGAACCCAAACAAACTCTACATATTATGCTCGTAGATTCAACCTCGGAATAAGAGACAATAGGTTAAATATTTGGACAGACCTTTCTTTTGGCATTCTAAATACTTGGTGAAGTCACAAATAATTACCTATACGCGTCCTAAGTTATTCAGTGCCAAAGACTGCGAAAACTTATATTTTTTCGAAAAACTTGTTTAACTACGCCATTTCGATAACAAGGAGGGGGCACTGCCGCCTGCTCTGCTGTCAGCGATCATAACACATCACAATTAGCACCAATTTCAGTACTCCACAAACTGTTTTGGGAAGTACATAGTTATCGGTCATATTAAATAAAATGCTCTGTTGTTACTAGAAAGTACCTAAAAATAAATAGCATTCAATTAATTATAAAAATGCAAATGTACTTCTCTTAACTAAGAATGAGATACTTTCTTCCAGTCAGTCTGAGACTAGCCTCTTCACATTTCCGCCTGCGTATTTGAACGTTTTAGACATGGTTAGACCTCTATACCACGGTAGTGGGATAGCAGGTATATCTATTTCTCTCTATTAAATATTATTGTTTTTCTGGCCGTTCTTTAATATTCAGAATTCTAAACTTAACGTATTGTATGTGTAATTTTCTCTAAATATTCCATAATGCGCATGCGGTAATGTGCCTGTAAACAATCGCACATTTGTGCCATTTTCGATTAGGTCGGCGTTTCAATGGTGGGAGTTCATTGGACTTTTCACACAATGTTTATAGGATCAAAGGAAAGGTCTATCCAAATATTTAGCTCATTGTCTCTGATTTCGAGATTTAAACTATTTGGCTTTATTTGAGTGTAGACTGTAACAAAAAATCTGATGTGTCCAACACATGACTTTCCTATCTAGTTATTACGTAAAAACAAAAAAAATCAGAATTTTGCACATTTTGTCAAATTTCTCGAATACGGACCATTTCAGGAAATTTTGACATAAAACAAAAATTATAGAAAATAATATTAGAAGTAACTGTTAATTGAACAATTTTCTTCTCCAAACATAAATAACAGATATATTCCATAAAATATAAAAACGGTCTCCCATAAAGTACCCCCCCAGATGTTCCGACTTTGTCCAAAATCTTATCATTGCACGTCAGGCCGAAATAAACCTTAAGTTTAAAATTTAATGTTTTTTTCTATATCCGTTTTTGAGTTTTCTTCAAAATTCGAAATTTACACATTTTCTCAAATATCTCGAATACGGTCCATTTTGGAGAAATTATGTATAGAATAAAAATTATAGATAATTATATTACAAACAACTTTTATTTGAACAATTTTTATAAAAAATTATTTTTTTTACATTTTGTCAAATTTCTCGAATACGGACCATTTTAGGAAAATTTTGCATAAAACAAAAATTATAGATAATTATATTAGAAGTAACTTTTATTTGAAGAAATTTCTTCTCCAAACGTAAATAACAGATATATTCCATAAAATATAAAAATGACCACCTATAAAGTACCCCCCCAGATGTTCCGACTCTGCCCAAAATATAATCAGCTCATTGGACGCTGAAATAAAGCTTAAGTTTAAAATTTGGTGTTTTTGTGTTTATCGGTTCATGAGTTATGCGACCTACAGACACACACACACACACACACACACACACACACACACACACACACACACACACAAACACACACACACACAGACATCATCGCGAAAATAGTCAAAACGGATTCAGGGGACCTCAAAACGTAAAAATCCGTCGAAAACTCGAGGTCGAAAAAAATCATGATTCCTATACTTTCCTTATATCTGTATACAGATAGGAAAGTAAAAATAATTTTAAATGGAAACTGTCAAATTGTACGTCAAATAGACTGTATTATTTTTTTAAATTTTGGTCAATTTTAACAAGGTACTTAAAGAAAATAGTGCATGATACATATGTTTAAATATCTTCCCCTCTTGTAAAACTTATATCATAAATAAATATTACATATGTTTTTTATATCATTTAAGTACACTTTCTTTGACTAATATATTTTTTTGTTCTAGGTCCTGCTCATATACCTAAGTAAGTAGTCAAAAATGTAATCAATAAGGCTCATACGGGGTTTTATAAGGAGAAATTACTGATTTATTTATGGGTGATATACTTTTATAAATTAAATTAAATTATTTTTATAAATTTAGAAACATTTAAGGCGTTTTCGGAAACTTACTCGGATCAGAAAGAATATGGATCCTATTGTTCGTTTACCTATTCGGTTACTAACCCTATCCGTGTTCGGAAACTAGTAGATTACGGATCCAGCTTTGTGATCGAGATCAATATATTGCGACCCACTCTACGAGTAGATTAGTAGTAAATAGATTTGCATGCATACGCAGGACTTTATAAAGGGATAACGCAATTTTTTGGTGTTTGGTGAATGTTTTTTTTTTCCTGGGCTCGTCTGACTATGTGTCTCCGAATAACACTGAAGCCTACTGGCTTATTGTGTTTTACCCCATGTTAGTTCATAGCACCCACTCTATCACCTTTGTACCTTGTACAAGTTTGTACAGATCCTTGGGTGATTGGTTTCTGTATGTTGTTGGATCAACCTGGGGTTGTCCAAAAAGAGCCTGTCTTTTGCGATCTAGAGCTTTGCATTCGCACAGTATGTGTTTGGCCGTTTCTGGTTTCTTGTGACATAGTCGGCACATGAGTTCCCCATTGTAAATGCCAATTTTGTTCAAGTGTCCCTTTACTGGGGCGTGCCCAGTCATGAACCCTGTTATCACTTTCAACTGGTTCCTATTCATTAAGAGTAGTTCTACAGTTCTTTTGGGACATGGTCTGCCTATGAAGGCTTTTCCATGTGCCTGTTTTGGGGTGAATGTTAGTAGAAGCTTTGAAGTTTTTTCTACCTTGCGAATTTATTAGTCAGACTGCAAATATGTTTAATTAAAATGGTTCTTTAACAAATAAGGGAGAAACGTCAAAGATTGACAGACGTAGATGAACAGGAACATAATACAACTCGTTCGTAAACTGTCGGCACTACGTCCAGTAATCCACATAATCCATCGAATTAACCCAGTAATCTGGATCTGTTATCTATAGTAGGTTTCCGTAAATGCCTTTAGTTGAGTTGAATTTAGTTTTTACTTACGTTTTCAATACGTACTATTAAATTTTAATAATTGTTATACGGTGTAACAAATTAAATACTTACACTAGGCTCTATCTCAAGATTGAAAGAGGAAACTAAAAGGACGTAAAAAAAATTCACCCCCTTCAACCCCCTAGGCCCCACCTACCCCAACAAAAAAATTTAAATAGTAAACCTCTACTTGTGATACATCATTGAAAAACCTATAAAAAATGCTATCCAATGGTATAAATAATAATTGTGAAACTTTGGCTTAAAAGGAAAAATTAGTGAAGTTTTTGTTGCACTACAAATTTGTGAGTTTTTTTTATAGCATTTTAGTTCCCCCTTTCTATCCTAAAAACGGTTTTAAGCACTCTTTGATATCATCTTTCGTTTGTAAGTTTTTAAATTGTCATACTGTATACTAAACGAGAATAGAAAATAGTTAAAGATATAATAATTATTGTTTTCCATCAAAATTTGGACATAGCTAGTTGAGGTTGTCTTGCTTACCTAACGAATTCGGTGTAATGCGTTCCTTAGGACGTCCTGTGCTATCTGGGGATGGTGCAAATTTAGTCGTTTTTATAAAGCTTATTAAACAGGAATTTTGAACTTTGGAAATTTTTATAGTCTTACTAGAAGCCGAATTCCAAGATAATTTTGGCAAATTAGCTATATGTAATTAATTCCATTCTTCAGAAATTATTAATACATTTTAAAAAATATTCACTAAATCATCCCTGTCTCAAATTTCCTTCCATATATTTCCATATATTTATTGATAGGTTCAAAATATTTTATGCACTAAAATATGCTAATAGAAATTTTAAAACAAATATTAACATAAGGATAATTTCCTGACCGTAGTAGAAGGTGCCACCTTCAAACGATGTAAACTAGGAAGATGGCGTTTCTTTTAAACAATTTTAAACTGTTGGTGTTCGTCCCTATAATTTTAAAAATTGAATGCACCTGAAGATGGAAAAATTTTACTTTCCTAAACATATATAGTGTTCTAAACAATAAAACTAAAAACATTTGAACGATAAAACCAAAGAAAATTTTTATTTATATAAAATGTTAACATAGTTTTGAAAGGAAAT
This sequence comes from Psylliodes chrysocephalus, assembly GCA_927349885.1. Taxonomy (NCBI): domain Eukaryota; kingdom Metazoa; phylum Arthropoda; class Insecta; order Coleoptera; family Chrysomelidae; genus Psylliodes; species Psylliodes chrysocephalus. Next base: position 21,123,840 of record OV651821.1, on the reverse strand, counting down.
GATTGCATTCACCAAAAATAAAAATATGTGTGCATTTCTGTTACATTTATTTAATTAATATCAGAGTTTTTTTTCTATATTTATATCTAAGTTTATTATAGTAAAATAACTTGTTTTATTATTTTTAAGTTTAAACTTAACCTCAGTAACCAATCCACCATTGTCCAGTCCATAGGCCTGAATGCTACTCTGCTTTTATGCTTACGATTTTAATTTATGGTTTGAAAATAGGCTGAAATACATTAAAGGCGGCACGGTCAAGTGTCCCTTCCTGGTATTCCGTGATATAACCTTTCAAAAGCAATATAAATTTTTATCCAAAAACCAAAATGTTTAATTTTAATTTTTTCTCTTTACGAAATTTTTTGTAATTAGTTACATAATGTTCAAATTTATGCAACTGGATGCATGAGGTAGATCATTTTGACACTTGACAAAAAATGTTACTTTTTTTGTCAAAATTAGAAAAGTCATAATATTGTATATATATTTACGTATATTATTAATTAAAAATTTATAAAATTTCAATTAAAAATTATATAAAAATGTTTGGGTTACGAAAACCAATTTTTTGCTTTTTTGTGACTACACCACTGAGACTAAATTACCGCGACGTTCAAACGAAATGACTTAGAAGAGTGCGATAAGACGAAAAATTAGCCATAAAGAGCAGAATAAAGAAGTTAAGGGCCAAAATGATAATTCCGGTGAAGTCGTTTGCAAGCTACTCAAAAAATGGTAATTAACTACCTACAGTTATACGCTGAAAGAATTATTTCTTTCAGTAATTTATATTAATTACCTTTTTATAAGGTTTTATTAAAAAAAATGCTTTCGGAAAACGTGGCAATATGATTTTCATACATAATACGAGTAGTATCTATTGATAATTACAAAATATAATCCTCGAAGAGAGCGTTGAATTAATTTGACAACATACTGAGTGCATTAATTTTTGTGATCATCCATAGAACCAATATCAAAGTTGTATTTAATAGATAATATCACAAATTAAAAAAAATATATAATTTACAGTTACAGTACAAAAGCAATGACAAGCTTGCCTACTAGATTTTACAGCATTAATGTACTAAGCATGATTATCAGTGTATGGTTAACGATTATTACTTAACTTAAAGTTTTTCTGGGAAAAAACAATTTTTTTGGTAACTTCTATCTTTTTGGAAACGTACTGCGGAGAGCTCGGCTCGCAAAAAAATATTTTGCTAATTTTGAGATCTATAAATTTTTTTGGGAAAAAAATGCAGTTTATAGTGAATCCACATTTTAACAAAAAAAAACTTTTTGTAAAAAACAAGCCTTTTAAACACAAAAATAAAAACAAAAAAACCCCTGAGGTCTCATAAAAAAAAAAACTGGAAAAAACTTCAACAACTTACCAAATATGTACCTGGAATCTTATCAAAATAATTAGACAAAAATTACCTGACCTATATAAAAATTCATGACCCCTATATTCACTACCGCTTTCGCCACCATAGTTTTCTTCAATATAATTAGAATGTTCCAATGCTATATAGCACCATAAACATCCCGAGCCACAATAAAAAAATAACCATATTTTTACCCACTAAACATTTTATTTCATATATCAGAAAATCATCCTGTTCCCAACTTTAATGTGGTAATATATTGTAATGGCGCCACCCCAGAGAGGTGAAATTATTTCAACACCCTAGAGCAGCGTTACCCCAAATGTGGAAATGTGGATCGTGGATCCCTGGGGCTCCGCAAAGTCTTTGTAGGGGCTCCGCGAAGAAAATAATAGTCCTAACAAAAAAAAGCAGTACTATCTCTGCAACGGGACTTGGCTTGATGACCTTTTTTTTAGAAGTCCGTAAAAGGAAGGAGTGTAAGAGGAAGGAGTATATGATTTTGGTATTTTGGTTGGAGGACCTTTTTTTTAAGAAGTTAGTAAGAGGAAGGAGTATATGATTTTGGTATTTTGGTATTTTAGTATTTTGGTATTTTGGTATTTTGGTATTTTGGTATTTTGGTATTTGGATATTTTGGTATTTTGGTATTTTGGTATTTTGGTATTTTGGTATTTTGGTATTTTGGTATTTTGGTATTTTGGTATTTTGGTATTTTGGTATTTTGGTATTTTAGTATTTTGGTATTTTGGTATTTTGGTATTTTGGTATTTTGGTATTTTGGTATTTTGGTATTTTGGTATTTTGGTATTTTGGTATTTTGGTATTTTGGTATTTTGGTATTTTGGTATTTTGGTATTTTGGTATTTTGGTATTTTGGTATTTTGGTGTTTTGGTATTTTGGTATTTTGGTATTTTGGTATTTTGGTATTTTGGTATTTTGGTATTTTGGTATTTTGGTATTTTGGTATTTTGGTATTTTGGTATTTTGGTATTTTGGTATTTTGGTATTTTGGTATTTTGGTATTTTGGTATTTTGGTATTTTGGTATTTTGGTATTTTGGTATTTTGGTATTTTGGTATTTTGGTATTTTGGTATTTTGGTGTTTTGGAATTTTGGAATTTTGGTATTTTGGTATTTTGGTATTTTGGTATTTTGGTATTTTGGTATTTTGGTATTTTGGTATTTTGGTATTTTGGTATTTTGGTATTTTGGTATTTTGGTATTTTGGTATTTTGGTATTTTGGTATTTTGGTATTTTGGTATTTTGGTATTTTGGTATTTTGGTATTTTGGTATTTTGGTATTTTGGTATTTTGGTATTTTGGTATTTTGGTGGTATTTTGGTTTGAGGACTTTTTTTAGAAGTCAGTAAGAGGAAGCAGTATATGATTTTGGTATTTTGGTTAAAGGACTCTTTTTTAGAAGTCAGTAAGAGGAAGGAGTATATGAGTTTGGTTGGAGGACTTTTTTTTAGAGGCCAGAGGAAGTATGATATGATTTTGAGGATTTTTTTGTGGGGCTCCGCGAAGATTTTCAAAAAGGTTTGCTTACGAAAATAGTTTGAGAACCACTGCCCTAGAGGTTTAGACCTGTGGCTGCTCTGGCTTTCTACAAATAAAAATTTAAAATTATATGGGCTTAATAAAATATTAAATAAATAAAAAATATTCTTTCTTCTTTCTCATAGTAATTCTGGTTTTAACTTGTCTACCTCCCGATCTGCTGCCTCCTCTCACTGTTCTTCTCTACCTCCTCCTCTTATTATTACTCCTTCTTCTGCACAAATTTCCTTTCTGCTATGTCTTCACATTTTTATGTCAAAATACAATAACCCATTTTTTTTTGTTTATTGAATTATTTATTTTAACTTTGCAATAGCATTTAACTCCATTCAATATAACATTAATTAACATAATATGCTCAATACTCTTAAAATCCTAACTTGACAATCTAAATTTCTACTGACCATCTAATTAAAAAAATTAACTACAAAAAACAAGTTACAATCAAAACACCCATCTCAACACGATTACCGTCACAACCTTAAGGCCTTTCCGAATAACTAACCGACGCCAACAATGCTAAATGGTAACATGGCATCAACATTTTAATGACAGAATCATAAATAATATGTACATGAGCGAGATGGTAATATGAAAGTGATTCGCATAGTAGTAGAGGAGAAGTTACAAATATGGGCTACCATTTAGTTTAACTGACATATCTGACACATTTTTACAAGTGAACTAGAACCTTTTATTAACATTATGCGGTCCGTTTTTGTTCTTTTTGCGGAAGCTTTTCTAAAATTTATTTTGTTTAAATAAGAGTGACATAATAGCAATAATTTTTACAGAGATACAAATATGGGATACTACAGAAATTACCTACAAATATTAACTTAAACGTTTTATTCAAAGTAAATTGGAAAAAAAAACAGGAGCAATTACAAAAGTAACACACTACTCAGTGCGACAAAAGTCACAAACATAGTCATCTCTGTCAGCGCCGGCACAGTCCACATGGCACCATAAACTGCACATTAAACACTCAACCCAGAGTTCACCTTTGCGGTCTTCAGAAAATCTACTTTCGCAGAATATACATATCGCATCTAAATCATCTGGTTTCTTTTGTCCAGGCATATCATCTATATCTAAATCGTCATCCGCTGGCGTAAACTGTGTTTCGTCGTCTTCACCTTCAGAATCTTCTATCGACTGCTGCTTTTTATTCTTCTTTGATGCTTTGGACATCGAGATCTTTTCGGCTGATTGAGAAAATACTTTTTTTTTAACCTGTTTAACATTTTCCTTATTTTTATTGGTAGTGCTCAACAATAATTCATCTTTATAAGGGGAGGAAGTAATTACCGCTACTTGCGATGCTTTCCTACCCCTATTAGTGGCTTTCTTTTTAGATATCGGAACTGGCGAAATATCAAACATTTTTCTTGGCATTCCAGATGGTCCACGATGAGCGTTGTCCTACATTCGATTGAGATGAGCTTGGTGTGGTCATTCTTTCAGAAGCCGAATCGTACAAAACATTTGTAGTGACACATTTAATTTACTTTCAGAGGTGCAGTGTTCTTTTTCTGCTTCTATTTCCGCAGCAAGAAAGTCCGCTTTTGAAAAAGTATTTTTATTCAACGGAAAAAATCCAGTAGCACGGAATCCATTTACTGCAATTTCTCCAGTCTGGATTTTGAGATAGGCCTTTCCAAAAAGTTTGCCGATGTCATATTAAGATAAGGGATGATGATTGTGGCGAATTCATTGTCTAATCTCCCCACTGTAGTAAGCCTTTAACGCACTCATGAAAGTTGTGTCAAGAGGCTGTAGTTTATGGGTGGAATGAGGGGGTAATGAGATTATTACCATGTGATTTTCTTTAGCCGTATTTACAACTTCTAGGTTACGCGTATGACTATATTGTCCATCTTAAATTAGAATTAGTTGAATATTCATATATTTTCTAGGAAATATGAGCATCAATGGTACAAAGTCTCCCCCGGCACTCATGCAGTTATGAAGTTAAGGAGGCAATTTGTCTTTTTCCCTTACGACCGACTACTTCAACGACCTTATTTTGCACAACAGTCAGACCGATCTCATCCACATTTTACACGCGATTAGCTGAGAATTTGTATTTTTCATACGCTTCTTGCAAAAGTGTAAAAAAGTTGTCAACACTTTCTTTGTCAAACCCTTTGGCGCGAGCGAAAGATGTCTCAGTAGGTTTTATAACTGACAAGGTATTTGTATACCTTTGCAAAAATAGATCTAACCAGCTCCTTCCTGCTGCTTGTGTTTTTCCAAAAGGATGCTTTATTCTGCTTCTTTCTGCCAAGCAAAATTCCATACGTTTAATATCTTTGCAGGTTAAGCCATAAAACTTGGCTTCCATTTCAAGGATGTAGTGAACTAATGTTTCTTCCAATTCTGGATTTAAAACTGTACCTCAACCAAGTTTAATTTGAACAATCTCTTCTACGCTAAGATGGTCAATTTTGGCTAATCGCTGCACTGTAGTTCTTGAAATGCCAAAAGCTTTTGCTGCTTTTAGAATACCCATTCTTTATTCTCTTACTGCTTGAACAGCCCTTTTCATATCCTCTGTATCCCACGTCTTTCTTTTCTTGGCGCTTAATTTGAAAATTACCATAAGTTTCTTGCGTGGCATTCTAAAACAAAACAAACAATAAAATAGAGATTGATACAAATATGGGCTAGCCCATATTGCTAACGCAAGACCAGCCCATATTGCAAATAAGCGCAATTAAATTGATAATTTTACAAATATTTTATATATTTAATCTATGTAAATTGAAAAACGAAAACTAAAAATACAAACCTTGTGCTCAAGTCTGATCGTTAAAAATCGACTTTAACATCAAAAACAATTGAGTTACAGCCACAAATAAGCACCACTGCAAAATTTATAAACACTGTAAAATAACAATTCACACTAAACAAAACCACCTCTTCGAAAAGAAGAAATCAGTAACCACTAAGCGGTTACAAATGCTAACGCGCTTATAATTGTGATGTCAACTAATAGATGGCTATCGTTATACTGGAAATATTACCGTAGCCCATAATCCAAGCCTAGCCCATAAATATACCCTTTCCTCTATATAATTAAAAGCACACACCAAAAATGGTAAAGAATTCATGCCTATGTAGCTATTAGCATTTTGTTTTTTTTTTTTATTCTTAAAGTGCTCTCTACTTAGAATGCACGTTAATTGACGATATGGAGTGAAATGTAAATTAGTTCTTAAATTCTTGGCAGCTTATTATTGTTACGCAGGTTGTTGGTATCTCAACTTATTTCAACTCAACTTTTACAATAACGATGCAACGGATAACATTAACGCATAACGTCTATCATAAAACTGAAAACTGACGTCAGGTCGTCGACTCATATAGCTCGCCTTAACCTTCTCGAACTTTCTGGAATAATCCGGATTTTCCTTTAACAAGTAATGACATTTCAAGACATTTCTGGACTATTCTATCTTCTTCATTTACTCGTATCTTTACTTGTGACTACCGCAGCACGCTGTAGGGTGCTCCTTACAGTATACCAACAGTATACCGATAATTTCTGAAAGATCAAGGCATATAAGAGATAACCAGAATAGTAGTTTTATGATACAAGAACAAAAAATTGTTTTTTGGACGACTACGAGAAGTAATCCAGAAAAGACGTAAATGAGAATTTCAGTTTAATTTTTAGGTGCCTCCAGTCACTTTGAGATTAAATAAAAGTGAATATTCCAAACGCTGTTCTTTTATTATTATTTCTCAAAACATTTTCTCTAATCTACATATTGCCATGATGACGAGATCGCATGCAGCGCTATTGTGAAGAGGTTGTCATTGTTGAAATGAATAATCAAGGTGTCAAGGAGCATGTCCTACAGTTGTTGTGATAGCGCCCTTCCCGGTGGACATCCCCTCATGACTCATAACCCATATCTCTCTTGCTCTTTTCGAGAGTACGTTAAAATTATTCATTCGCTTACTACCAGAGGGATATTGCTGCATGTTAATTTCTTGTTTTGATTAACGAAGATTCTATCAGCAGACTTTCGTTTAACTCATATTAATAATCTCTTTATTATGTTCAACCAACCAATCAAATATTGATTTTATAAAAGACGAGTTATTTAAAAAAATATATGTTTCATTATTCATTGATATCCTGAATATGACTATTTGGAAACTAATTAATTCGACTTCAATATTACATAAATTTTAAATAATATAGCAATTAGTTTTGGCCTCAAGGGTGAGATATTAATAATTTTTAGTCCATATTTATCACAATACAAATGTATTTGTTTTTTTAATTACATTTAAATAGATTATTTATTATAATATGAAACACAAACACACATGTCCGGTTCCGTCAGTAACAATTTAAAATTATTGGTATTATTGGTATTTAAAGATTCAAACAAGTGCTAGTCCCCCAATTAGATAAAATATAATTTTTAACAATATTGTAACCTACCGCACCCAAGTACCTTAATAATTTATTAATTTCATTTTATTAAAGAAAAGTTGCATTCCTATTAAATTCAAAATCCATTATTTAACGAAAAATCTTCCAGATAATTAAATCTTATTTACGACACCTAACTCAATCTAAAACCACCATACAACATAAGTTGTCACGAAGTAATAATTATTAAAACTCTTAATGCACTTATACTAAGTCAGTTTGAATAGGAACGTTGTTTTCGATACAAAAACTTTTCAAGACAAGTAATAAATCAGCCATGCCCAAATTCGTTCACCGACGTCACAAAAACTAATTAAATCGAGTATAAAGATCCGATTTAAGGGAACTCGAAAGGCATTAAGAAATCAGACTCAGTTCAGTTGATTTCGAGCTCCAGTCGTATTATTCTTCAAATCTAGTATAATTCAAGTTCAGTACCTTTCCTAAACCCACGCAATTCATATCCTACCTTTATCTGACGCTCTTTAGCTCGACGACTTATCTCCCAAACATTCCCACGTCTCGACGCTCGACGTCAGAACGTCATTTCTTTTATCTGTCGCCTAATATTTCATCTGACGCCCTACGTCCTTTCTTCTCTACCTTTTTGCGTTTGGCGTTCTGCGTCACGACGCTCTTTCTCCTTCACGCCATTCTAAATTCCGACGCCAACGTATCAACGTCCCTGTCAACTATCCCGACACAAGATAACGCTTCCGTACCGAATACAAAAATATAAAATTTCCAAAATAGAAACAGACGATAATATACACCCAACGGTCTGCATATCCGATGGTGAGTTAATAACTTAACGACC
>OV651821.1:20925768-21115111 GCA_927349885.1 Psylliodes chrysocephalus | reverse complement strand
AGTGGTCTATTATATTTTTTGGGACGTCCTGCATATTTTAATATATTTTTACATGATAGCCCTATATCACTATCATACCAATTTTTTTGATTTGGAATCAATAATACGTTTTATTGAAATTTATTGCCGCCTATTTTTAGAAAACTAAATATTTAGTACCTAATAGATTATATTTTCCTAAATTATTTGATCTGTAATTACAATAAATATTAAAAGTGGTACTAATCAAGTAGATACATCCAATTAGATTAGTCACACTACAAGTTTTAACACAAAATAACTAGTCTGCTTGAAGCTTATAAAAAACCTGTCTATCTTTAGTATTAATACCAAATGAAACTGTAAATACATAAATTAGGTATACAATATCTTAAGGTAATTTCTGGCCATCAAAGACCTTCTTGGAGAAATTATTCCTATTACTAATAGGAAAAGCAGATTTTCTTTCGTCGCAAACTAGTTAAATCCTTTTAATATTTTTCCCTTTTGTCGCCTGCCTTCTATATTTTTCAGAGAAAATGCAATTTTCCAGTTTCAACTAACACTTTTAAAGAAAAAGTAATATGATTCTAGTAACACGATTTAAGTTAGAATTTTACAAAGAATGATTTAATTAGAGCCAGCGAGAGGGCCGCCTCGGTGCGAGTGAAATCTCTTTAGCTCGAATCCTTTAATCCTAATTTCATATATTTTCTTCTTCAAAAGAAAGTCGTACTATTGTATTGATAAAATTATACTTACACTTAAACGTTTAGTTTAGAAATAAAAAGTAATGGTATGGATAATTTTCTACCTGATCAGTAATAACATTCAGACGAATTTTTTAGATATTAAAAATAGATCAGACTAAATGAGATTTAAGTGAAATAGATCGTTTATTCTTAAATATGACAAGATTTTATCAAACACATAAAAAACCCAAATACTTGGTCATGATAAGTCTACTAATAACAATTAAGTTGTTGCTACTAGTTTCGTCTCAACATGCCATCATTAGGGCCATAATCAAACCTGAAAGAAACAAAATGTGACACTAATAAACCAGTATACAAATATTTAATAGAAGATTGATCAAATACATAGTAAATTCGCATTTAAAATCAATGAAGACAAATATCTCATACCTTATGTAAATTAAAGAGGAGAGAAGGAATCTGTATCTGTAACGTGTAGAGGATGGGTTACCCCCACGGTACATAGGCCTCAATAGGCCCAATATGTATTCTCCTGAGATGATGGGCACCTCCTACCTCGCAAGATAGCCAAGAGCCTTAATGTAGTTGACAACGTCGCCAAGAGGTGATTCTCTTATATCGTTCGGTGTTAGCCGATACTCGCCGAACACAAATCTTATAATAAATGAGAGCGCCGAGCAATCGTAAAGGATATGCCCGATGGTCTCATCTTGTTCGCACCCTCTGCAGAGTGCGGATTCTGACAGCCCCATAATATGGAGATGCTTTCGTACTTGGAAATGACCAGTCAGAATGCCTGTGACTAGACGCAGATTCTGTCTAGTCATAGTCAAGTATTTGTTTGCTGCAGTGTTGTCAGGATAACTTAAGAGCTCCCTGGCAACTCTGCTGATTCTTGTTTCATTTCATCTTTCCTTGAATTTCACAAAGGAATGTTCTTTGTATAGGTATGTTACTACCGATTTTGTCAGGCCAATAGAAGGGCCAGGTCCAAAAAGTATTTGGTTGGCTTCTTTCTTGGCTAGTGAATCAACAAGGCGGTTACCTTTCGATGTGGCGTGACCACATTGTTGATGGATACTTCGGCCAAAGCTTCGTGACATTCTAGTATTAACCCTGAGTAAATTCGTGGTCTATTCAGAGTAAGTAGTGCTTGTCTGCTATCTGTATAGATAAGCATGTTCCTGCCAGTGATATTGTTCCTGGTTATTTCTTTTGCTGCTATGAGAATCCCCGTAAGCTCTGTTTGAACTACACTGGCGCTATTACTTACAGCCCATTTTATGTTTAGGTTTAAGAATCTGGAGTATATTCCACATCCTGAGCCTAGTTTTGTTTTACAACCGTAGGTGTAGATATGAATCGTACCTGCCACTTTCGGCTATTCTATTTGTTCCACTATAGCGCCTCCTGCCAAAAGCGACGTCTCGGCTCACCAGATCCTACATCAGGTTCTACATCAGGTTCTAGTCCAACCGTGCGGAGGCGTGTTATTATCGTTAGAGCAACCTCCTTGATGTAAATATCAAGGGAAGTGAGACTAACAATGACTTCCATGGCTCTGGTCGGTCTTGTTTTCATGGCTCCTGTTATGTTGAGAAATGCTGTAAATTCGTATTTAAAATCAATGAAGTTAAATATCTCATACCTTATATAAATTAAAGAGGAGAGGAGGAAATTACAAATGTGTTATCAACATTTTGGAGCTGTTCCTCAAATTCAATTAACCAATACTTTTCTAAACGATAAAGCATTATGTTTTATCTGTCGTACGTTTTATAACCTAAAAAAAAAACAATACAGAAAATGTGTTCTCATTCAGTGGATTTTCCAAGTGGAAGAAAACTATAAGTATTTAAAAATCATGAATTACAACACTAAACTTAATTTTCTAAAAGAAGTAGACAAAAAAGGAACTGTTATTAAAAAAGTAAATAAACAGTATTTAAAAGAAGTGCAAGAAAACCTATTAAATTTACAAGCTTTATGCGATTAATTGATGTTTTGTGACAAATAATCTGCTGCTCGTTGAGACCATGATAACACTATAGATTCGTAGAATATAGAAGACTTTTTGGAGCTGATGAAGCTTCGTTCCAAAGATAATTATTCAATAAAATTCTTCAATAAACGTAGAAAATAATTTAATTACACTCCAGCGATTTTCCAGAATGTGCTACAGTCTATTGTTGGGGAATAGTTTAAGCTAAACATTTCCAAAGAATTCAAAGAGGACAAAGTTTTTGCCATTGTAGCTGATGAGACAGACTAAAGGTATAGCATAGCATGTGTAGCTACTGTCAATGATAAGTTAGAAATTCAAAAGTCATTTATTAGGTTTTATCGTGCTAAAAAAACTGACGGCGAAACACTGGCAAAAGAACATGAGAACGTTTTAATTTTACTGGACTTAAACATTAAAAATCTGCATGCTCAGTGCTATGATAAGGGCTCGAACATGAGGGGCCCATTTAAAGAAGTGGCACTTAAAATTATGAAAGAAGCCCCAATGGCAATGTACATTCACTGCATTCCACATATATTAAACTTCTGCATTGTAAGTTGTTGGACAAGCGTGGCTTTAATAAGAAACACGTTCCTTGTCCTTCAAAGTCTTTAAAACGTTATTAAAAATCAACCAAACGATGTATTGTTTTTAAAAACATTCAAACGTGCAAAAAGCTTTACTGGTGGAGCAAAAACACTGTGATACTAGATGGGCTTGCCGTGTTGTGAAGCAATGCGTTCTTTGTTAGTAAATGTTGTAACCACTCTACAAGAAAATGCACAGATACATCCTGACAGTAGTGGACAAGCCAAAGCTTTGTTAAAAATATATGTTTGACTTGCTTTTACTAAGGAGAGTTCTAACACAATGTGACTGTCAAACATCCTCCAGGCAAGCAGTATTACCTTCGAAGTTGGAAAATCTGTAAAAAGCAGCACACTTAATGACAATCCTTTAGAACAGATGAGGTTTTTACTCAGTTGTTCAATTACTGCTTAGAAATTGTTGACGTGCGGATTTAGAGCAGCCGAGTTTCCTAGCATGGGAAAAATTTCCTACAATATTTGAAGATGGGGTAATGTTTTGTGTAAATCTGTGCAGCAGTATTACAATGTTTTAATCCTTTGACCAGCTATAGGCATCCTAAACCAGGAGATAGAGGCCAGACTTCAAGAAAACTGCCAAGATGTATTCAACCATTTAAGCAATGCTTTAGACGGTAATATAGAAATTGTTAGAAATATGTGCACATATTACCCTTTGGACAGTAAACTTCTTCTGTCTGAACTCAGATATTTTTACAAAATGGTATATAGTCTCTACTTTTTGAATTCAACTGTTTGTTTTTTTACAAATTCTATGAATTATGAGAGAATTTTTCTTATTTACGTTAAAAAAATACACTAGGCACACGATCGGACAGAGGAGAGTCCTCGCTAGCTCTTTTGGCTGTCGAAAGGTGTGTCGATACAGATCATTTCCAATTTGATTAATGACTCTAATTCAGGCCAAATGAGAAGACTTCATTTATATATAAAAATAACTTCTGATGATAACAATGAGTAAAAGTTGAATAGAGCTGTGATTGTATGTTTGCATTATTCCTACTTACATTATAAAAGATCAGGTAGAATACTTAATCAATTAAAAATTAAAAATAACTCTTGAATTGTGTTTAAATTATGTCTACTTTACAAATGGTTTGGCTACTATTTTAGGGTAAATAGAGAATGTTATCAATTATTTTGTTGTGAAAATAGCTTAAAAACTAACAATTTATACATTTTATAACGAATATAACTACAAAAACACTCTGTACAAACAAAACGAATATAAATAAAAAGAAATGATTTTCCTTTTTGTTTGTTTCGTAGATTTTAATATATTCTATTAAAAAATGACGATACTTTTAAAACAACCTTATAAATAGTACTGCTCTCGGTATATTTAATCCCAATAAGTGTAATAATGATAAAAAAACTTGAACTTGACCCAATTAAATGTAAAAATATGTCTTTTACTTTAAAAACCGACCAAATAAAATATAATTATTTAATAGATAATGTCTCACTTCAGCGACCACATTAACAGATCTTGGTTTAATTTTTGATCTCGGATTGACCTATTTATGTCACATTGATAAAATTATTGAAACATCGTATCGTATGTATGGTTTTATAACTCGCTGTACCAGGGATTTCAAAGATGTAGCCTCACTAAAAAGGTTATATTACTCTCAAGATCAAAGCTTAGGTATGCGTCTGTCGTCTGGAGTCCGTTTACTTCACACGGATCGAATTAAAGCAGTTCAAAGGCGGTTTCTAAAAATAACAATGTTTAAAGGAGGATGGTTTTTATCCGCCAATCGGACTACCACACCAAAATCTTCTTCAAAGATATCACTTTTTAAGCCTCATAAAAAGACGTGAATACCATTGTTATATGTTAGGTTTCAAAATTGTTAACAGTTTAATTGATTCTCCTGAATTGTTGAGAAAAATAGATATCGTCATTCCGAGATTATCCTCTAGAAATTCTGATATAAACTGCTCACGGAATTAGTCGGTACAGCTAATTTTATCGTCATTTGTAGGAGACTTTATCTCGAAAACGCTTTAGCCGATTTTTAAAACTGAAGAAGATTCTAAAAGTTTATTATTTCTTCTATCATTGGCTTGATGTGATCTTTAGGGAAAAGTAATTTTTCAGTGTTTACAGGGTGTGAAAAAATACAATGTAAAAATGTAAATTTTTAACTGCCTGTTCCTGTTACAATAGTATTTTCAGAACTTTTCACATTTAAAAGTTTTGGTCGATATCTCGGGACGTATTTAAAAGTTTTGTTTTTTTTTGTTTCGAAAAAAAAGTTACAGGGTGTTTTTAGGAAGTCCGCATTTTTTAAAATTACAATTTTAGTTTAAATAAGTCTATTTTACTTCAATAGAATAGCACGAAACACAAATTTGAAAAATCTAACCTATCCTTAGCATATGGGGTGTCCCAGAAGTCGCGGGACAAGCCAATATTTCAAAAAACAGTTTACAGTTAAATTAAAAAAAAAAAGTAAAGAAAAACAATATTAACTAATAATTTAGTATCGTGTAGGCCCACCTCGGACTCGCAAAAGTTATGCTGTTCTTCTCGGCATACTATCCACCAAGTTTGTAATAAACTCTTAAGGAGTAGCTTCCTAGACCTCTCTAACTGCAATTGCCAATTCTTCCAAATTTTGTAATTCTTGCTCTCTTTGATTTAGTTTTAGTTTCATTCTACTCCACACGTGATCAATTACATTCATATCCGGTGACCGAGCAGGCCAATTCATTCGCTCGATACCATTTTCTCCCATACATTCTTGGACAATTCGAGCCCTGTGTGGACGAGCATTATCGTCTACCAGAATAAAATCTTTGCCACAGTTCTGAGCAAAGGAAACGACAATCTCATTCACACGTAAATCACGATACCTAACGCCATTCATACTTTGTCCAATCAAAACTACCAAATCAGTTTTGCCATTCCTTATTACCCCACCCCATACAGTTACACTTTCTCCTCAAAACGGCACCCTAGCTTCCATATTTTCTTCAATGTACCGCTCATTCTTTTCTCTCAAAACTAACATTCGACCATCCGTTCTATTAGTGCAAATCCACATTCAATCAGTAAACATGCAACATCTCCATTCTGCTATTCCCCAGTTCAAATGTGTTTGAGCCCATTTCTTCGAGAAACTCGGTGGACAGGCTGAAGAGAAGGACATGCAGCACGACTTCTGGCATTTAAATTTCGCTCGTGCAAACGGTCTCTGATATTAGGGAGCTTTAGCAAACAGCCGCTAACCATCCGCTAACGTTACCTTAGGGATAGACTGTAATCTACTCCGTTCAATCTTTATGAAAAAGGTCACAATCTAAGTTTAACGTAACGTTGGCGGAAATCTTACGTACATTTGCTAAAACTCTCTATTAGTAGTCCACACTATCGTTCCCGTTATCTCTTATAGTCTCGGCTTTATTTGTATCACATTAGAGTTCTTTTACATCTGACAAATAGGTTTATCAGACGATTTTCCCTAGGGGTTATACATCTTTTGCGACCGCATTGCCGAATTTTTCTATATAATAATAATATAATAATAATAATGTTTATTCATAAATAATGCAATTAAATTAAATACAATATAATATTTGTTATGAATAAAGAAAAAAATATGCTAAGTGTTAAACACTTGTGCACAGTAAAACAATAGGTATACCTACATTTAAAATGAACTCTTAACTCGTGGCAACGCTATTTGTACAATTGAGGTGACAGATATTTAAAAGCACAGCTTGTTAAAATATCTGCAACCCACAATGCCAAATTTATTATTTAAAAATAGTTTTTATATTTTCAAAAATTAACTTAAACAATCTTTCCTTACATTGCTATGTACACATTTACAAGTTTTACAAATTTTGAGGTTAAAAAGAAGAAACAAAGTAACAACTAAAAGAAGTTATCCAGATGATAACTCTATTAAGGTAAGCTTTATTTATTATTTGTGTATGTATTTAGTTATTCAGTTTAGACCTTTTCATTATTTAATTATTTATTTATTTAATTTCAGTTCTCGGATTTATCGTACTATAGATTTTTTAGGTCTATCCAACTATGTATCTCATTCCTATTTTTTGAGAATATCCAATTTTTAACTTTTTTTTTAAACATCTTTATAGAATTTAATTGTTTAAAGGGTGGTGGAATTATATTGTATAACCTAGGTCCTAAATAGAAATAGCTTCTTTGAGTTCCCGTTTTAGAGACTTTGGGTATTATTGAAATATTTTCTTTATTCCTTGTATCATAGTGGTGTTCTAGACTATTCAAGTCGTTTTTATAAATGTGTTGCCTTGTAAGAACTGATAAACAAAAAAGTTGCCTAATATCAAAAAACTTACAATCATTAAATAACTGGTCAGAAGGGTATCTAAAATGTTTTCCGTATATTATTTTTATTAACCATTTTTGGGTAATTTCTAATTTGTTTAGATAGTTATTTGTCACGCCTCCCCAGGCTATAATACCATAGTTAAGATGAGGCTCTCTAAGTGCATGGTAAATTATACATAGTTGCTCTATATTTAGCATTTGTTTTAAATATCTGAATCTCCATAACATTGATCTTAATTTTTTTATTATAAAATTTATATGTATATCCCACCTGAGATGTGAATCCAAGTATATGCCCAAATAATTAACATGTGTTTGCCCTGCTATGGTAATATCCGCACATGAACAGTTATTTTTAATGACTAGTTCGGTAAACTCAGGTAAGTTACTATTTAAGGAAGTAAAAGGTACATAGTAAGTTTTGCTGTAATTCACAGTTAGTAATTTAGTTTTGAAAAAGTGGATTATTTTACACATTTCCTTTTCTACTTTTGATTTTAATTGGTTCCATGTTTCTGCACTAAAAATTACTACAGTGTCATCAGCAAAACTGACTACTTCGCCATCAACTTCCAAATCAAATAATTGGTTGATATATATATATATATATATATATATATATATATATATATATATATATATATATATATATATATATATATATATATATATATATATATTAAACAATATAAGTCCCATGACGGTTCCCTGAGGTACACCATATTGTAACGTTTTCTTTATACTTACCGTGTTAATTTTTACAGATTGTTGCCTATCACTTAGGTAATCGCTTAATAATTTATATGGCATACCTCTAATACCTATGTTTTCAATTGTTTCCAGTAACTGTCTGTGATCAACCGTATCAAACGCTTTTTTTAGATCAATAAATACTGCCATACAAGGTTTGCGATTATCAATAAATTTGTAGATATTTGTCGTTAAATATACGAGAGCATCCTGTGTAGACTTTTTTTCCGTAAAACCGTATTGCTTAGGTGATAAAATATTGTTCTTATTTAAAAAACTAGTAATTCTATTTTTCAATATTTTTTCAAAAACCTTAGCAACACTGGTTATTAGAGAAATGGGTCTATAATTTGTCATATCTAGCTTATCATTATTTTTAAAAATTGGAGTAATAATTGTATCTTTTAATATATTTGGAAATAAACCTCTTTCTAGACATTGATTAATTAAATATGCAATTACGGGAGATATATATTCTTTAGTCTCTTTTAATATTTCTGAAGTGATTTTATCATGTCCGGGAGCTTTGTTATTTTTTAAATTATTTATGGTTTCATTTATTTCTTTAACGTCTACTGGTTTAAAAAATATTGATTGTTTCTAAACAACTGTCTATCTGATTGGCTAATGTTTGGCCTATATTTGTAAAAAAATTAACAAACGCATTTGATATAATTTCATTTTGCGTAATTTTTTCTCCAGTTTCAGAAATAATTTCGTTTATTTCATTTTCTTTTTTAGATTTGCATATGTCATTTACACAATTCCATATATTTTTAGAGTCTAGTTGATTGAATCCTATTTTATTTTGATAGTAATTTGCTTTAGCAACTCTAATCAAGTTATTTAGTTGATTTCTATATTTTTTGTAAATATTTTTGTTTTCTGTATTGGGTTCTTTTTTCATTATTTTAATTAAACTATATTTTTTATTTATAGATTTTATTAATCCGTTCGTTATCCACGGACTCCTTTTGTAGTCTTTTTTTGTAACAAATATTGTTTCGGTATTTTTTACTATTAAATTATGTATGTTTTGTATAAAAGTACAAAAAGCATCATTAATGTCTGTTTCTTAAGTAAATTTCTCAGGAATACCCTGATTTTGGCTTCCTTCTATCGTCCTTTGAACTGTAGATCTTGATGTTCCCACCAAGTCAACGATACGTTTTAAACTCAATCCTCGTTGTCGTAATCTGTTTGAAATACCTTTTTTTATGAGGCCCTCTTAAATTGCATTATAAAACCATATAATGTTTCGTAACTCATTTTCAGTTAAAGGCATTTTTAAGATAAACTACGTAATGAAAAAGATTGCAAGGTTACAATTATTCAGATGACAATTAATTACTATCATTAATTTGAGTTTCGTTTCCATGGGTTTTGTTAAACTGCTTTATTCTGCTTTATTCTATAGCCGAATAAAAGTTTTGAATGGATGGCAAATTTCACCAGATCGCAGCAATGAGAACTTACAAGATTCACATTTTGAACGATAATTTAAAAGAAGCTAAAATGATGTTACGTACTTCTAATAAAAGCTAGATAATAAGGTCAACAGAAGTTCCACATCAAATGAAAGAGCTCCTAGAGATTAATATTTTTTGTAATTTTAAAAAATTCGGACTTTTTGAAAATACCCTGTAACTTTTTTTCTAAACAAAAAAATACAAAACTGTCAAATACGTCCCGAGATTAACTTCTAAATATCATTACAATGAAAGTTGTGAAATTACTATTGCAACAGGTGCGGGCAGTTAAAAATTTACATTTTTACATTGTATTCTCTCACAACATTGAAAATTGACTTTTTACTGAAGATCACATCAAACCAGTGATACAAGAAATAATGAACTTTCAGAATATTCTTCATTTTTGAAGACGTTTCTGAGATACAGTCTCCTAAAAATGACGATACAATTAGCTGCACCGACTAATTCCGTGAGCAGTTTATTTCACATATCTGTACCTCGCACAAAATGTTCTGAAAAATTATCCATTTCATACCATTAGCCGCGTTGTGAATAGTGTGAGTAGTGACATTGACCTTTTCTCATCTTCTCAAACTCAGGAAAGTAAAATATAATTTCCTAACTTAAAAAAAAATAGAATTGTATTGCATTGTATTGTATTTAACCTACTAGCTGATTACAAATTTTAGTTTATTTTATTCCACTTAGTCTACATAATGTATGTGTTCTTTTATTCCTGCTCTGTAATTTGGATTGCCTGTAGAGCATTGTAATAAATAAATAAATAAATAAATAAATAAGTAAGGTAAATAGCTCCTTCTTGATGATAATTTTCGTACAACCCCGTATAGTGTATATATCCCTTAACTTTCATTTCACTTTAATCTAATATACCAAACTTGTTTATCCTGAAAAAAGTCAAAACCGTAGTCATATATTTTTTATGAAGGAGTAAACTCTTAGGCTCTCTAATAAAGGCAAGTTTTTCGTTTTCCCTCAATATCCGTAATAAAAATGTTTTCGAGTGGAAAAAGGAAAAAAAAAAGACAATAACAACAACAATTCAAAGCCTACTTCACAAAAGTATATCACGTACACGATGATTCCAAACGGATAAATGACGATTCTGGGAAAGTTAGTATAGGGTTTGTCTAAGGAGTAGATTTATTAACCGCAAAAAATGAAACTTTCACCATTAAGGTATATATGTTTCGGTATCAAGAAAATAAACCTTTTTTAGGGACCTATTAGGAGACAATTGCCCAGGACGGCAAAGAAATTTTAATTAAAGGGAAAAAAAAACATGAAAATAATTTTGATATATTGCGACCGGTTTCGAAGTTAAAATTTACTTATCTTCAGGCATGCTAATTGGATAAGAGAAACCTCGTGGTGAATTATTGGCAAATTATGGAATAATTTTTTTTATAGGTTTTTAAGAAAATTTTGAACTAAGAACAATAGTAATAATACTTATTTTACGAACAAGGTAAAGCTCGTTCAAAATTATCGCAATTAAAGAGGCGGTACTAAACTTGACTAGACAGTTGATTATGAAAAAGCAGCAGAAACAAATAGAAAATATATGTTATGTTATATTGGGAATGAGGTGTTAATACACCAAAATATATATTGTGCCCCATTCTGTCGCTAATGCAGCAAGGAAATATATCGATTCCTAAAACGACCCTTTCAGTTTTATCTTTTTAAGGAAGTGGCTTCAAGTTAGGTAAATCTTCCTCTTTTATTTGAAATACTTCTAGGTATTGGATTGTGGAGTTCTACACATTCAGTCAGAATATGAATTGAAGAGTCGCACTATCTTCTGCTACTCTCAGTTTACTAAGGTGTCATTTGAGTCGGCAATACCCAGCAAGAATCCATGTTACACTGCGTAGCCTGATATTGCTTAGAAAGAATTTTTGTTGGACACTAAACATTAACAGCCGTATGCATAGTTGATCGCCAGCAACTCGCCAGAGATTCATTTCGGCGTATCGCCAGCGGTTCGCTGGCGATCCACCGGCTAAAGCCCAAAAAGCTGGCGACTCGCCGGAGATTGTCACCGGAATGTCATTTCACGCCAGTTTTCATGTTCTTTTATAGGGAAAAATTTGATATTCGTTCATTATTTTTTGAGTTTTAAGAAATGAATCATGAATAAAATGTGAGAGATACCGGTGATAATCCCTATAAAAGAAAATAAAAACTTGCGTGAAATGACATTCCGGCGAGTCGCCACCTTCTTGGGCTTTCGCCGGCGGATCGCCAGCGAATCGCTGGCGATAGACCGAAATGAATCTCTGGCGATACGCCGAAATGAATCTCTGGCGAGTCGCTAGCGATCGACTATGCATACGGCTGTAAGTCTCCTGGATAACTTTAGATATGATGTTTCATTTCAATCTTTTGTACTTCCACATTCTATTTTCTTTCAACACCTTCGGGCGTCCTCTTTTTGGTAAATTTAGACATTCTAAAATTATTCTGTAAATGGTCGTGTTTGAAATATTTTGATTGGGAAAAATGTTGAGAATTTCACACTTAGGCACGTGTCTAATCAACTTGTAAATGAGTTTTCGAATCACAAGTTTTTACGACAGTAACGGCGCAAATTATTTGATGTCACGAAATGTCAAAACCACTTTGAGTATTAATGAATATTAATTTACCATGGCGACTAGATTGCGAGCCATTTGCATTTATTTTTAAACCGCCGAAACAGAAAACCTATCAACTTAAACATAAATCAAAATTTATTATAATAGATCCTTTAACATATATAATAGGATAATCCAGATGTAATACGTCGACAGCGGTTTGGAAACTTATCAACTTTTAAATGAGCTTATACGTAAAGTTAGTTCGTTTTAGTTATGACACTAATGAGAACAGCAAAAATTGATTTAACTATGAAATTTCTAACTAAAGTTGGTAATAGCGAGTAGCGAAATGGTTTTCGAGTCGGCCATTTAATTGATTATAACTTGCTGAACGAATATGCTTTGTTTTTAATGTAAAACTTATGTGACGCCCTCTCAGGAAAATAACTGTTCAACAGTAAAGATGTCTGAAAGTTTAATAGAAGAGTAAATTGAAAGAAAAATACGGCTATTTTATTTATCTTTTCGTAGTTTTAACAGAAGTTTATACATTTGCTACAATACGGCAGATCTTCCAATGTTTTTAGTATCGAGAAATTTATTTTATTTCTATGGTCATTCCCAATGAGGCCAAGTTCGAAAAACAGAGTGGATGAGCTGCTCAATATGTATAATTTTTTCATTGCAACGGCTGATTTGTAGGACTAGACGTTTGCCTTCTAAAAGAGCATTTTTGGTTAGCGCATTACCAATACAATCTCATTAATGGTGTAATGTTGCCGTGTAATATTGCCTTCTGATTGGATTCAATGTTTCTCAAATAAACAAACATGAGAATTTCTTAAAGAAGTCCTTATGTTGTTGATAGTAAAAGCACTATGTAGATATTTATTGTTGTAGTTACTTACTTTTTACACACGTTGACCTATTGAAAACATAACAGACCTGTACAGAATAAATAATTCAATAATTCACTATAGCGTTGTAGAATTGATAGACTCGAAACATAAGTAAATAATTATTGTTACTCTGGAATAAAAAACATTATTTATTGATTTTAAAAGCAGGTGAGATACACTTTCTTAATGTATTCAAGACATAATATGGCCTTTGAGCAGCGAACACATCCATAATTTGTTTTTCTCATTTGTGACGATGGTACATTGTCACCCATTTACTCTACGAAATAAGAGGAACTTAGTCCCAAAAAAAAATGTTTTCCTTAGTTCTTGAGGAATATTTGTATCCAATCTTTGCCTTAGAAGAATGAAGTAGTTCAGAGGCCAATGCTTTCACAAATTCGAAACGAGATTGTAATTCATTATCCTTGTAAAATAAATAAAGGATGTAACTGTTGACTGAACCTATGTTTACAATTTTATAAAAGACAACCAAGTGCCAACGCCTCGTCCTGCGGTTTGCACTATAGTTGGCTAATTTTGTACTATTATAGTACCTAATTATTTTCGATTTTCCAGGTACATCATGTATGGTATGATACATGAAGGATATTAAGATTACAACTGTATTTTTCTTTGGTTTCTTTGATTGTATCACCAGAAAAACCATAAAGCGTTATTTTATTGACTTTTGTCGGGTTGGAATTACAGGGGAATTTCTTGCTTGTTTTTTTGTAAAGTTCCCAAATTAGTGAGGTGGCGTTTCTTCAACTCATGGACTCTCTATAGAAGAAAAATAGTTATCAGTGGCAATTTTTCGCTTAAAGCCGCCGGCTGTTGGCTTGGATAATCGAATAACACATTGAGCCGGCTTGATAAACTTTAGTTCTTCTTCTGATACTCCAACAGCATCCGAATCTTTTCCTTAACATATATAACCATTGTAGAAACACGAGCTCCTAGTATCGGTTATGCACATTACTTTTGGAACGTATTTTGAAGGTTTACTTGGTAAATATAAACACCACAGTGACCTCTAAATGGAAGAAGCATCTCATCTACAGTCACACAATCTCCCATTATGAATAGCTTTTGACAGACACAAAATTGTTGAAAATGTTAGAAATAGTCGCTGTTCTATTTATTCCTCACGCGTCAAGCTGTTGTTAAACCTAAAACAAAACCGCAGAATTCAAATTAAAGATAGAATAAACAATCCAATCAAAGCCTTTGTATCAACTACATTTGTACTTCTATAGTTTAAAGAATTAGTTTAATCAGATAAATTTTGTTACGTGGGAGTAATTTGTTGGTTTATCCACCTACCAATTTCTTTAAGTATCTCATTATCGATCAACAAATTCCAAATATCTGACTTGGAGGGCATATTACCCAGACTCCTGTTTAACACTGTTTGGCCTGGCAAGCCTCTAATAATATTATGTTGAAGGTATTTTTTGGAGGCTCATAAAAAACCATTTTTTTCTAAGAATACGCTCTCTACTTCTGCTTGTAAAGTGTTGATTCTTCCTTGTTGCGATCCATCTAACTTTAAAAGTTCGTTGCCTGACTTTGATTCTTCACCACTGGAACTATAACAAAGTCGGGGTTTTCATACAAGTCATCTTTAACATCATTATTGACCTCTTGATCTGATAAATCAAGTAGCATGGTTTGTAATTTTTTTAAATCTGGATTTTATGATTAACACCACTAGGACTTGGTCTGTCCATAGTCACTACAAATTTAAAATCATTGGAATAAAAGTTGCATTTCGTCGGTTTACACGTAAAACTTATTAAGTACCAATTATGGCTAACATGACTTTATAATACTAAGTTCTTTATTCAACGCCAGACTTTTGTAGGAAAAACTAGCTATGCCCATAAAATGGCCCACAACATTGTTGTAGAGTGGGAAACTTCATTCAATGCCAAGGCACAGAATAACAAAAAATGCAAGGATGATCCTACATTCTTTATTTGAACGTTTGACTTGGAAAGTGTCCTTCATTTCCCCTATTCTGTGTATCTGTACTTTATTACAGTAGAATAATTTGTGTCTCTAATTTGGCAATATATGTGGTAGACTACATGCAAGCGAGGAAGCAATGGTATAGGCTCAATTTTGTTCCATTTTTTAAAATTTCTGCCCATAATAGTGTCAGCTATTTCTTTATTCGGTGATACTTGCGGAAGACAAAACAGAAATAAGCAGGTTGCAGTAATTTTGATGTATGCCGTCCAATATTTACCTAACTTGTACATTGTCGGGCTCAGGTTTTTAGAGTCTGGACATTCCTTTATGAAATGTGACTCCATACATATAAACATATAAACAAATTTATGATGACCGATTGATTACAAATATTTCAATCTGCTAGAACAATTAAAAACAAAAATAAAAACAAATGTGTGCAGGTACATATTTTAACATATAAAAATTGCATTAGCAGGAGCCACTGTCCCAAATAGGAATGTAATTGTTCAATTTAAAGTGTCTTAAAGTTAAAAAGGAATCCCCTAACAGGTTATTTTATAGATACGACCATACGTCTAACTATAAAAAAATTCATACGGCTAGAAGAGATCGTCACAGACAACGTCTTTCTGAGTTGGAACCGGCGTGCAATACCCATACATCGATTTTTCAAGCGAAAAAGGCAAATCATAAAACTTTGTGAATCTGGTCCTGAGTAAGTTATTTCATGGTACCAATGTTTACCCACCAGTCATTCTCTTCCTCCGCAGCGCTTACCAGAGCCAGATGTTGATGAGAGTGATATAGCAGAAAATTCTAATAGAGTTCTTTTATTATAATTCACTAATTGCTATGTTCACCCCCTAAGGTAAAATTCACTAAGTACGTATTGTTTTTGTTTTCATTCATTACGTGCCTGTCACATTCTACTCTTGCACTAGAATGTAGGTACAGAAACGTCTTTGCGTATGTACGTCTGTAGCTATAAAAAACAGAATTTTAGTCAGTTGTAGGAACATTTGATGAGTTTTAGCTGTCAACCGTCGATTTATTATAAACACAAAAAAAACAACTATTAAAAGTAATTTTAAAAAACCGACTTTAAAATCGTGCAGATGCCAGCACCACATCATAACCAAATTTATATGGTAGCACCCATAAGGTACCCCTTTACTAAGAAAAAAAGAATCATAGAAATCGGACAAGGTGGTAAAGAATTATCGCTAAGCATATATAAAAAATTAGGAGTTTGAGGATTTTTCTCATAGACCCAATTATTAGATTTTGACCAAATTTATATGGAACCGCCCCTAAGTTACCCCCTTACTAACAAAAAAAGAAAAATAAAAATTAGACAAGGTGGTAAAGAATTACTTCTAAGCATACATTAAAAATGAAGAGTTTAAGGATTGTCAAAAAACTCTCTATTGATGCGTAAATGTTTACTTTTTTCACTGCCAAAATAATTCACAAAATAAACATGAAATATTACTTTTTGAAGAATTTATTTTTAACAGAGTCAATTATTAATTGATTATTTATCATAAAACAATTTCATTTATTGGAATAATAATTGATAGTAAAGTTTGAACAATTACTTCCAACATAAATTCAGACCACTAGATGTTGTGAAATTGTATTGCAAGTATTGCTAACCTTAAGGATAACATGTATGAAAAAGAGAAGTATCATTTAGTTATGTGGACTAATTTTTTTCATACAGGAAAAATTTTTGAATACGATTTTACTGAAAACATTGAATAATATTTTCAAGACAACAGTCGTTTAAAAGCGATAACTTATCGGGACAAAAAACACGTCAAAATATATTGGAAGTATTTATTTTTAATATACACTTCCCCAATAAATTAACGCAACATCAAAAAATAACAAAAAGTTTAAAGTAAATATTTGTCAAAACCACTTGTCTGATTTGGACGAATTATTTTTAAATGGCAGATTGTCTCTTCCACAACGTCGGTGTGCTAACTGTGTTTCCATAAAACCCTCTTATTTATTAATACAGGGTGTAGCAATTATATTATATTATGATTTTTTCGTAAAAGTTGTAACACCCTGTAGAGTGCAATAGTTTTACTACCAAGTTCGCATTGATATCACAATTTAGCCTTATCTTCTCTTAACAATTTCTTTTTTTTACTCCATTATGTTTCCTATTACACGAGAAACTCAATTTTATAACTTAACATGACTTTATTCATTTTCATTAGTACTATAAGCACTAAAGTAAGTAAGCCATGCTATGAAAAAACAAGTAATTGTCAAATACAGATGCGTATTGTCAGTATTAGTCCATTCGCCATTTTTTGCAAAAAAAAATTATTAAACAATATGCTACGAAATCTTACTCGTTTTAATATTGTTTGAAGAAGGTTGGACTTACCGAAGAATTGTGAATGATTTGACCTAACCCACATAACCGTTTCACGTGTTATACAAAGATATAGAGAGACTGGAATTCATGGTCTTAGGCCGGGACAAGGAAGAAACCGAGTAACTACTTACTCCGATTTTTAAGAATGTCAGCATTAAGACAACGTTTTGTAGCAGCTCGGACCCTTTAAACCCAGCTTCGGCATGCTAATGGTTTAGAAGTTTGTACAGAAACTATTCGTCAGCGACTAAGAAAACATAATTTGAGGCCTAGAATAGCTGCTCGAGGTCCAGTTCTAACTAGAGTTCATCGCAGAGCAAGGTTAAATTTTGCCAGAGAGCATCGTAACTGATTAGAGGTTGAATGGTTACAGGTATTATTTACTGATGAGTCTCAATTTTATCTGTATAGCAATGACAGGCGTATGGGCGTATACCGACGCCCTAATGAACGGTATGCTCAGTGTAATTTCTCGCATACAACATAATTTGGAGGAGGATCTCTGATGGTCTGGGGAGGCATATATTTGACTGGTCGCACATAACTTGTAATCCTAAATGGAAGCCTTACAGCTAACAGGTACATATTGGAGATTTTAGACGAACATGTAGTTTCATTTGCACCATATATGTAGGGCAAGGATTTTTGTTGATGCAATATAATGCCAGGCCTCATGTTGCTCGAGTTGTGAGAAATTATATAGAGGAAGCCCGGATTTAAATCCGATAGAAAATCTCTGGGATACTCTTGGGAGGAACGTAATCTGAATTCTCTGGAAGACATACGGCAGAAACTGATTCAAATATGGGAAGAATTGACATAAGGTATCTTATTTTTAGTATGGGCCACCGTTGTCAAGAAGTTATTCGTGCCAGAGGCGGAAATACTCGTCATTGACACTTTCGTCTAACTTATTTCGTTACATTTTGTTTCGTGTTTTCATTGTTAAATTTTGATATTAATTTTTAATAAAATCATGTTACGTTATAAAATGATGCTTCTCGTACAATGACAAAGATAATGAAGTAAAAAAAATTGTTAAGAAAAGATAAGGCTACATTGTGAGATCAATTCTAACTTTAATTGATACACCCTGCATTAATAAAAAAGAAGATTTTATGCAAACACAGTTAGCACACCGACGTTGTGGAAGAGACAAGCTGTCATTAAAAAAAAAATCGTTTAAATCAGACAAGTGGTTTTGACGAATATTTACTTTAAATTTTTTGTTATTTTTTGATGGTGCGTTAATTTATTGGGAAGTTTATTTCAGACGATGTAAATTTACATTGACAAAAAATGTTTCGTGTTTTCATCGCACATTGGAGAGAACTTTTGTTCTCGACCTTAACACTCATGTTTCATTAAAAAACACTCATTTTACGCACTTAATAAAAAAATAACTATTTTGTATATTTACGGAATGCCCTATATATAACATCTATACAGAATGTCAATTTAAAAACTTACAATGGCTCTATATCTCATGAACTAAAGATGATATTAGAAAATTAATACCTATAAAAATAATTTATTTTGTATTGCTCTACTAGAAATGTTCTATTCGGATAAACATGCCATTAATATATTTTAAAAAAAAAATCATTTACCTTTTAATATCAATCTTTTCGAAATGATTCAATTCAGTCTCAATCGTTCACGTAATAAATTTCAAATTTCGCGGATGAGTAGAATTCCACATACAGCTTCTGCTCCCTGATATGAAATTACTAAGATTCTAATTACAGTTAAATTCAAACTGATGATTACCCAAGATTTCAGTTTGGAATATTGAATCTCTGTTAACTTAAGAACTTGTAATCGATTTCTAAAACATTTTTTATTAATTGGTTTTCTGTTGTTTATTTAGTTTTGTAAAAAAATGGTATGAATTGTCAACTTGATTCGTTGATTAAAATAACTGATTTATTTAAACCGTTTCAGGCCCAGTGTGCATAATTGTACACATTTTATTATAACGTACTTAGTTAGTCTAGGATGAGTGATTTCTTAATTTGGACCAATTGTGTATAGTAGAACACATATTATACAGAGCGTTAACTCATGGATTCTTCGAAATAAAGATGAAACGCTTAATTATATTTTCACGTAAGAAAAATAATGAGAGACTCTCTTAAATCGGCTGACTACCTGACGCTATTGAAGCAATGGATATACCTCTACCACTAGTCGGCTGGCGCACACTGTTTAGTAGCATCTCTTATTTTATGCCGTTTTTCTGGCGCCATTGAGGAAAAGTTAACATACTTTATAACTAATTTTTAAACTGCATGGCATCGCCATCTAGAATAGGGAAAGTGACCTTATTTGCCGCCAATTTATGAAAAGTTTGGTTAGCTTGTAGTTTTCCTGACATGTAAAGATTCGAAGTAGATTAAGTAGAAATGAGAAGAACAAAGTCTGTCGACCACAGAATCTTTATTAGATTAAAAAAAACTATAAGGTTTGCAAACGCTTTTGACTTTATAAGGTCATCTTCAGGCAACTTAAATGTTTGAGTACAATATATGTAATGACATATAAGTCATAAAATATCGAATAAATTTCACCATTTTTTCATAGTACCACTGCATGTGAGAAGGTAAATAAGACCAGTCTGAAGGATATCTACAAATTCTACTCTACCTACCGTTTTCTTATTTGGTCTAAGGGTTTTACAATATCTAAATTTTTAATTTGATGAAAAAATATAATTTACACAATGTAGCATAAAACATTAATACCAGTGCATATTTATATTATGGAAATAATGCCGAAATTTGCTTTCTTATCTAATATAATCAGTTCGCGAACTACGAACTACCTATCTCTAGCTGGAACCCGAAGCTTAATAAATCTTTCCATATTAGAAATAAATTGTAAATCTCATGAGTAAGTTATAATTGTTTATTCAATACCTTCGTTTTGGAAACAAAATAATTAGAGAAGGTAAAAATGCATTGGAGTCAAATCGTGTAAAGAAAATGCAGTTTGATCTTTAGTTATTGATTATTAAAGTAGAAATGCTAGTATTAAAGAAAAATACCTATATAAACGTGTTTTGTCATTTTTGTGTTTGGTACTGTTCTTGTATCAGGCAGATATATGCCTTTTTATCACGTGATGAGCGCAAGCGTAACCGCCATTTTGTAAAGTATCGTACTGTTTTGATCAGTAATGGCTGGAAAAGCAATATTATCTCTACAGACAAATCAATTATTAGAATAAATCGTTGATGGCGATTCATTTTTTTATAACTATGTGGTAGCTCATAGTTGTGAGCAATTGAAAAGGTGCTTGAAGTGTCAGGGACATTCGCAAAAAAAAACAGAAAAGGTGTCCTGATTGACAGGTTAGGTATCAATACTTGTTTACTGTGTAAAAAATTAATGAAAACAAATAATAATTATAACTCTATTTTAATTAAATATACCAACCAGTACTTGCAAAAACTCTTTAAGTCACATAAAAGGTAATTACGAGTATAATTAATAAAATAAATTATTTAATACTTTGAGGATCCACATGACAGTTTTAACAATATTACTGTATACCGAAGTAAGTAGTACTTAATATTAAAAAAATATTGTGTAATACTAGATGAGGATTTTCTTCTGTTGGGCCACTTTCTCCATGAAAATGTAAAAAACAAATAGTAACATCATCAATCGATCGAATACCTTTGTCACATATATAAAATAAGTATTACCTTTGAATGATTTATACCGTGTATCACTTTTAGATACTTCATAATAACACCGTTTTGTTGTTTCTTTTCGTACAGATAACACAAATATAATTGATTGCAAACATTTAGTTTTCAATTAAGAGACTTTATTTTTCTTCCTTTTTTTAAATGAATAGACTTAAATTAATATTAATCAAATATTATTTTTTCACCTGGATATTTTAACATGCTTGTTTACAAAAAACAGTACAAAAAAGATGGCTGATACTGACGCATGCGCACAAAAAAAATTAAGATGAAAATGTCTATTGGTTCACGAACTATTAACTGCGCAAGCGCATCTCTGCATGGTTTTGGAATCGGAAATGAGTTGGAACGCTTTTAAAGCTGTTTATGGTCCATATACAGAGAAAATAAAACGGGAAGAAAATTCAAACCAAATTTTTAAAAGCAAAATAAAAGTTTCTTCTTTTATTGATGTTGCTAATGATTTTTTATTTTATCATTCTAGATTTTAGTGCACAACGGAAAGTAATTATTTTTATTTATTTTGTTTAGACTGTTTAGAGAACATAACTTAAGTTTATATTTATATGCAATTCTTGTTTTTCAGTAATTTTCTAAATAAAAATGTGTATCGTGTTCTCATTTACCTATCAAAACCCAATTTAAGCTGGATATATTATTTATGCATCTTGTACTTATTCTAAATGAATCAGGTGCAATCAAGTTGCAACACTAGCCCTTTTTAGGAATTATAATACAGCAGTTACTGCTTGCAAATGGAAGGTACCCTCCACAAAAAATTGTACCAGCTAAACAGCAGAAAAAATGTTTCCCCCAAAACCATACGAAGTCATCGAAAGAGCATTGAGACAAATGTTTCGCTCACTTCGTAGTATTTACAGTAAGGTACAAAATACATGATCATTCTCAAGTAGTCCTAAACACTAAACGACAAAATATAAAACATAAATTACTGTCGTTAAATTAAATTGTGTAAAATTACAGGTAAATAATAATACAAAATACTTTACTGCCTAAAATATTAGTACATGCTTTACCTTGAAGATAAGATGTTTTTCCGCAACAATCGTTGAATTGACACACATACTTCCAATTTATTAGTCGCAGTTCTTATTTAAACACAAATAAAATAGACTTATGGGGCTTTACATTTAGAGATTATTTGATTTGGAAAAGTGTTGCCAGAATATGTTTTCGTTATGTATCTACCATATTTGTCAAAAAAATGTGCCAGATTTTATAAATGTACCAAAATTTTTAGATTTATCTTTACAGAGAACAAATACAAACAACAATATGTATTTTACAAGTCCACATTGCTGCACGACGGGGAAGAAAAAATACTAGATTTTGCTTCGGGTGTACTAGAGTACCAGAATTTACTACATCTAGTACAATTGTAAATTGTACTAGACTGGCTACACTGATTTGGCAAGATTCGTGTGCCTGCCCAATTTTGTAACGTCACGTCAATTTATGTGCGATGCACAAAATAACGTAATTTTAAGCAAACTTATTTATTTTACGTGTTGACCTCTCTTTTTAGCTAAAGGCTACAGGCTACAAGTCGTGGTCGTGGAAATTTTTAAATGCTTAATGTTTTTGTTATTAATTTGAATTGAATATCTACAATATTTGCCTCTATAGCCAAATTCTACGATAAATACCTAATGGTTACGTATGGCTCCATTGTCTGTGGAAAAAGGGGCTTTAACGAACGGTCAGAGCAAAGATGGCAAAAATATAGCAGCTTGCTGCCTCGTCATCATTGGGACATCATCGGGAGTCATGATGACTATGCTGGACCTAACCCTCTTTACCTCAAAATGTGGATATTGAGGCCAGAAAAGTCTCTTATAAACTCCTGATACATTGCAATAAATAATTGGTGAGCTCATTCTGCAGAGGAACGTAGGGGGATAAAACCATCTTCCAGGCCGGTTATACGCTGTATAGGAGCGGGAATTTTCGGCTAGAAGCCAAGAGTTGACATATCAATAAACCTCGGCTCTCTGGCCACGATCTTCTAAGCAGATATGATTGCTATGGAATTGAAAGTCTAGTTTTCTTTCCGTTAACAAGACTATAGAGATCTTTTCGAATAGTCAGTCAGCTTTTAAGGTCCTGTGCTCCCAATCAGGTTGTTTCAAAGCTAGTTTGGAACTGTATAAATACCCTTCAGTGTCTTAAAGCCTGGAATAAAGTTACTTTGATCTGGATTTCGGATACACTGGTGTAAAAGACAACGAAAAATCCGAAACGCTGGCTAAAAGAGAAACCGAATCTGAGCTCACAAGACCAAAACCATTCCTGGGCATTGCAAAGAGCACTGTCAAAGGAATTATTTCAAAATAAACGAAGGGTGTAACGCTCACGAATTAGAGAAATATCCTAGAGTTAACTCGTTCTAAGGCGTTTACACCCATCCCTTCTGCGAACGCATCTTTTCTGATCCGGGAATGGATTAGGAAATATCTACGGATTCTCAAGGGACTAATGAGAGGACATTCGTTTAGTATAGGTCTGAAAAAAACATCGGACTGTCGCTTCTGCAGCGTAGAAGATGAATCTGCAGGGCACATATGGAAAGAACAATGTTCCAGATCTTTGAATTGGATTGGATTAGAGCCAACCGATTTTAAGCAAGTCTCACATAATTTAACCATGGCATTCATGGTTCAGGTATGGATTGTACGGTAAACTATAAGTTGTACATGAGCCACAATAGATCTATCACAGTGGAAAGCGATGAAAAATCGTCTTACTTATTTTCAACCTCCCCTAATTTATCTGGCAAACCATATCAGAAAATGACAGAACAACATTATCATTGAAACAAATAATACTAGCTTTTACAATATTAAAGAACTTAATTCCTAATTACTGTATATGCCTACACGTACACTAATATCACCTTACTTGTAGTACAGAATAGATGATCAGCACAGATAAGAAACATATAGGGCTACAACAAAAACCGCAGCCAGTGTAGTCATGCCTTATTGATGGAGAAGCATTGTCAAAGTAAAAAAATATAAATAAATGTAATTTTTGTAGTGTAGTTGCAAAGAATAGTTTATATTCGCGTGCACTGGTTTTCTCAAAGTACCACTATAATGGCATTAAATATCAAATATTTATGTTCCCTCTACTTCAAAATAACTATTGTAACTTTCTCAAAGCAGGTACCACTATAATGGCATTAAAGATCAAATATTTATGTTCCCTCTACTTCAAAATAACTATTGTAACTTTCCTTTTTGTTGCTTATCTGTTCTGTGGTTTTAGCTCTAGTAGCTCTACCTAGTATAACAAGATTATTTATAAAACCTAAAACAATTGGTATGTGCGTACGTTTTAGATCTAATAAATATACTCCAAACTTCACATAACTTATTGCTAAATAAAGTAAAAAAAATCATCATTATTAACACTATAACCACGTATAAAAATTGCAATGTAAATTTTGCCTTTTGAACTTTATTGTAAACTAACTTAACTTAAATTTCCATTTCCCACAAATAAACTCTTTCAAATACAGACTCAAACGAATTTTTAAGTCAAAACTAGATTTCTGCCACTGTCGTCATTTATTGAATTTTTCACCAATGCAATGGTATATACATATTTGCCGCAAAAACTCTTTCAGAAAGGAAAGATACTCTTTGTGGGGAAACAGACACTATCTGGCAGGGAAAACAGTCTTTGCTGTATTGACGAAAGAACTAAATGGGCGGTGCTTCAATTCTGACTCAGAAGTGCAGCTGTTCAAGAATTGTTCAAACATCAACTACGAGAATATTATAGGGTATCACTGTTTTATTACAAATATCAGTCTTTATTATGTTAACCCTCCGGCGGGCGCGTTGGAATACACCGCACGTCTTTGGTATTTGTAATTCGAATATTCTGCCCCCGCCCACACAGTGTTGCCGTTGCCATTATAATTGTAACCAATCTATTACTAAAAAGATTCACCAGTACGTTATTACGACTTTAAAAAAAAAAGGAAAAATCTATTACATTTTAAAATATCGAAATTTTATGAGTGGTTCTATCTAAACTTTAGAGCGCATGATTAAAAAATTTTAGAAATCTATTCATTTGTTATGTTCGCTTTCTTGTTTGAACAAATCTAAGATAGATAGATACTTGTTTTTAATAACGTAGACCCCTTCAAGACTTTAAAGAAACATTAAATTACAAAAATTTACCTCTAGTGAATTTTGGGCTAACATCTTTGAAATAAAAAATTTACTGGACGACCCGATGTTTCCTAATTTAAAAAAATTAATTTGCGGTTTATTATCGTTACCCCATTCTTTTGCAGCAGCAGAAAGAATTTCCTCTCAACTAAAAGTTTTATTGTTAAATGTATTTAATAACAGTTCTGGTACATTTATGTTACATTAAAATATTATCTATTACGATTTTATTACCTTTTGGTTCAAAATTCTATTACGAAAAAATTAATTGATGTGGAAACACTGCGCCCACAGTGCATATACAGCTTTCGGCGACAACGAGTCAGTTGAAATTCGTCTTTGAATGATAGTAGTACCTACAGATTTGCGGAGTATTTGCCGCGACGCGCCCTATCATGTAAGTACTTTGTGTATTGGTATTTTATTTTCCAATCTATTGTATAAATGTTAGTATACATAAGTGTGGTATAAATGATGTGTACATAAGGAAGTATATTGTGGCTTGTCTTTTATTGTTTTAGATAAAATAAATAGTAAATTGTTCGTATTTTTTCAGGTCACGAAAGACATTGACTGATAAGGAATTGGAAAATGCTATAAATGTAGTTGTTAGAGAGCTTGAAGATGAAAAGAAAAAAGGCGAACGAGAAGAATACGATAGGCAGATTGATAGTAATGCAGACCAAGAAGAAGAAGTTGTCACAAAAGATTTATATAGTAGTGAATCAGAACAATCAGGAAACGAATTGGATATAGTTGCATATGTCGACCAACAATGTCAACGAGAAGATGATTACCGGTTTTTTATATGACGAGACAATAAAACTATCTGGATCAGTAAGCCTGTCTCCTCTGATAAAACAATAGCAAAGAACATAATAAACATTTTACCCGGTCCAAAAGGTAGCGTCAAAGAAACTCGTAAGGAAGTTGATGCTTTCAGTTTGTTTATTACTGACCAGATGATTTTAGATATTGTGACGAACATCAATATTTATATTCAAAGTATTAAATAAATAGCTTAGCGACACCCCGTATACTGTCGAATTAATAGATTGCGTGATCGATGATTCATAAAGCCGATAAGGAACAAAGGAAGATTCATACATATATGGTGTGACTTGTAGATATGTTTGATATATTATTGTGTATTTGAATTTGAATAAGTATTCATATTTAGTGGTAATTGTTAATTATAAAATTGTTCGGAAGACCGTGTGTTTTTCTAGACCCGATATATGGTATCTCTAACATCTCAGAGGTGGGATAAGGAATCGCGTCCAATTAATTTTTCTTTTCTTTTGTGCGCACTGTGTGTAATAAGAAAATTAAAGAAAAATGCCACGCAAGCGTCGCCGTCAAGTTTCGACGTCTTCATCAAGTTCAAGTGAATTGACATCATCTTCAGAAAGTACAACTACAAACTCAAGAGCGTCAACTCCTGATAGAAGTTATAGAAATAAGAGTAAGAAGTTGAAAAGACGAAAAGCAAACAAAAAACTGAAGCTCAATGATAAGCATTTGATTGAGATTGGGGTAAGTACTGCAATGAATTCACTGCGTGAACGAAATAGTAGTAATGTACTGGCTAAAGTAATACCAGAATTTGATCCTAAAAATGATAGTGTGTGTGAATGGCTTAATATTATTGATCAGCATTCTGAATGTTATAATTGGGACGAAAACACCACCAAATTTCAAGCACTTAATAAGTTACGGGGGACAGCGGAAAAATGGTATCATAATTATATTAAATATGAAATTGGCTGGGCAAATTTTAGTTGGGCAAAGTGGAAAAAAATATTGAGTGACATATTTCAAAGCGATAGAAATACTTACTTACTATTTATGAATATAGCAAATCATAGACCTCAAATTGGGGAATCGCTTTATTCCTTTCACTTTGATCATTTAGCTAGAATAAATAGGTTGAACGTTAATTTTTCTGATGCTGACAAAGTTTCTCTTATATTAGGGGCTATCAATGATGAAACAATTTCTTCGGCTGTAAAAGCAAGTGGGAATAATAATGTAAATATGCTTGCAAATTATTTAAAAGATCGAACTCATGAGATTCCGGGCACTAGTAGAAGTAGTAACGCTTTCATACCACAGTCAAATAAATATTTAAGGCCGGTAAGTAAAACTAAGGTTAATTGTTATATATGTGGGAAAATTGGCCATTTACAAAGGGAATGTAGAATGCGTGATACCTTAAAATCAAAAAGATGTCATTATTGTAATAACCTAGGACATCTAGAGGCCGCATGTATAAAAAAGAAAAATTCCAAACAGGAAAATGAACCTAAATTAGAACAAAAACATTTTAATATTAAATTAATTTCAGACTCTAAAAATAAATTTTTTAGGGATATTATTGTGAATGATGTAATAATTCAAGCCTTTATTGACTTTGGTAGTGATTGCTCGATAATTGAAAAACAAATTGCTGAACGTCTAAAATTAAAAATATTACCATTAGAAAAACCGATTGCATTGTCAGGATTCTTAGGCTACGGAATAGACGTTGAGCAATTTACTGAAGCATTTATTAAAATAGGAGATGTCAAAATGAAATGCAAACTTTATGTCATTAACGAAACTTTAGATTCAAATATTATAATTGGTCGGAATTTTACAGAAGACAAAGGAATAAATTATTACAGAATCGGAAATGATTTAATATTTTCTTATGCGCATCAAAATGTCAACAAAATTAACGAGGCTATGGCTACAGTTGATAACGTGACATTGGATAAATTATTACAAGAATATCGTTGTATTATTTCGACTAGCATTGAAAATCTTGGCCAAATCGTATGCGAGCCAATGAAAATTGAACTTAGTACAGATAAGCCGGTAGCCCGAAATCCATATAGGATGGCCGAGGCTGAAAAACAAAAATTAAATGAAATAATTTCTGAATTGTTACAAGCCAATATAATTCGTGAGAGTCGTTCGCCATATGCTAGTCCTGTTCTTTTAGTCAGTAAAAAGAATTGTAGTGACAAAAGACTTTGTGTAGATTTCCGAGCACTTAATGCTCTAACTATTAAAGAAAAGTTCCCTTTACCTCGAATTGAAGATTTAATAGATAGATTAAGAAACTGTAAATATTTTAGTAGTTTAGATTTCAGGGCTGGTTATCATCAGATTGCAATGCATCCTGAATCTATTGCTAAAACAGCTTTTGTAACCCCTAATGGACATTTTGAGTATCTTCGTATGCCATTCGGTTTAGTTAATGCACCTGCCGTGTTTCAGAGAGTGATGTACAAACTTTTTGGTAATTTGGCATACGAAAATGTCATAATATACCTTGATGATGTATTGATTGTCTCTAAAACACCAGAAGATAACTTAAAGACTTTAAGAGTAGTATTTGATATTTTAAAACAGAACAATGTAACATTAAATCTATCAAAATGTTATTTTTTAAAAGAAAATATAAACTTTCTAGGCTATCAAATAAACAGTCAGGGCATTTTACCAGACAGTGGCAAAGTAGAGGCAGTTCGACAGTTTCCACTACCGAAAAATGTTCATCAGCTTCGACAATTTTTAGGATTAATAGGTTATTTTCGCAAATTTATCTACAAGTTTGCAGAAAAATCTAGTTTATTGACTAAGTTGTTACAAAAAGAAGCAAAATGGGTATGGACTGATGAACATAGCTCGGTGGTACAGAATCTAAAACATATCCTGATAACCAGTCCGATCTTAATTATCTTTGATCCGAAGTTGAAAACTTTATTGTATACGGATGCAAGTCGCGATGGATTAAGTGGAATATTGATTCAACTTACGGATCAGGGAGAAAAACCTGTGGCCTATTTTAGTAGACAAACAACGACTCAAGAGAAAAAGTATCACTCCTTTGAACTTGAACTTTTAGCAATTGTTGCGAGCGTAGTAAAATTCAGACATTATTTATTGGGTATTAACTTCATTATTAGAACAGACTGCAATGCAGTTAAAAACACTTTGAAAAAGAAAGATATTAATTTACGCATAAGTCGGTGGGTATTAGAGTTGCAAGAATTTTCATATTCGGTTGAGCATAGACCAGGACAACAAATGCGTCATGCGGATGCATTGAGTCGCAATCCGGTAGAAAATAATAAACAAAATATAATAACTGAGTCGGTAATGTTAATAACGGACGGGGATTGGTTAGCTACTGTTCAAAACGCGGATCCCGAAATTAGTCATATTAAAGAGATACTAGAATCAGGGGATCAAAGTGTAGAAAAAGATATATTTAATAATTATGATCTCAGAGCAGGTAAAATATTTAGACTTACTGAAAATGGTCGCAGGTGGGTGGTTCCTAAAAATTGTCGTTGGCAAATAATACAAGCGAATCACGATGATCTGGGACACTTTTCTGTAGAGAAGACTTTACAAAGGTTAAAGGATCGTTATTGGTTCCCAAAAATGCGAAGATTCGTAAATAAATACATTAAATCTTGTATTAATTGCCAATATCATAAAACACCTGCGGGAAAAAAACCTGGGTTCTTATTCTCAATTGCAAAATTCGCACGGCCGTTCCATACACTACACATTGATCATTTGGGACCATTTGTAGAAAGTAAAATAGGTAATAAATATTTGATAGTTGTAGTAGATTCGTTCACTAAGTTTACATTCATAGAAGCAGTACCAAACACAAAGACTAAACCTGTAATTAAGAAAATGAAACAACTTATCAGTATCTTTGGAGCGCCGAAACGTCTGATATCAGATGCTGGAACAGCATTCACGTCTTCAAAATTTAAAACTTTCTGCGTAAATCATGGAATACGCCACTATCAGACTGCTGTAGCTATGCCAAGAGCGAACGGGCAAGTTGAGCGATACAATAGAACAATACTAGATGCAGTGGGTACAAGTGGAGCCAATTTAGAAGCCGATGATTGGGATTGTAATATTGATAATGTACAACTGGGTATAAATAGCACCATCAACCAAACTACTAAAACTACGCCCGCAGAAGTCATGTTTGGCATTAAGTTAAATGTAGCTGGTGACAAATTTGTAAACCATGTAATGGAAAACCCGCCGATTGACATAACAAAATTGAGAAATGAGGTTGAACAAAGATTAGAAGACAATAGAAGAAAGCAGGACCATTATAATAACAGCAAAAGAATTAGAGCACCAGAATATCATGTGGGTGACAAGGTTCTGGTGAAAGTAACGAGCTTTGAAAACGACGGTAATAGTAAGAAATTAAAAGAAAAGTTTAAAGGACCATTCATGGTAACAGAAGTTGTTGGAAAGGATCGATACCGAGTAAAGGATGAGCTAGGAAATGAACGATGCAAAACATCCAGACGTTATGAGGCACTTGTGGCAGCAGAGCATATGAAACCTTTCATTGCTAGGAATGATGACATATGGTAAGTTTAAGTGAAATAAAAAGAGACTGGTTATGTATGCCTACTGAGAGCTAAAAGAGCAATCAGATTGCACTAGGATACATAGACGCAGTAAGGGAAAAAGAAAGAAACTGGTTATGTATGCCTACTGAGAGCTAAAAGAGCAATCAGATTGCACTAGGTTACATAGACGCAGTAAGGGAAAAAGAAAGAAACTGGTTATGTATGCTTACTGAGAGCTAAAAGAGCAATCAGATTGCACTAGGTTACATAGACGCAGTAAGGGAAAAAGAAAGAAACTGGTTATGTATGCCTACTGAGAGCTAAAAGAGCAATCAGATTGCACTAGGTTACATAGACGCAGTAAGGGAAAAAGAAAGACTGGTTATGTATGCCTACTGAGAGCTAAAAGAGCAATCAGATTGCACTAGGTTACATAGACGCAGTAAGGGAAAAAGAAAGACTGGTTATGTATGCCTACTGAGAGCTGAAAGAGCACTCAGATTGCACTAGGATACATAGACGCAGTAAGGGAAAAAGAAAGAGTGGTTATGTATGCCTACTGAGAGCTAAAAGAACACTCAGATTGCACTAGGACACATAGACGCAGTAAAAGAGGACTGGTTGGGTGTTTCGAAGGAGCACCCAGATCGCACTAAGATACATGAAACCATTAACAGTAACTAGATAATTTTTATTTCAGATACTCTCACATTGAGGACAATGTGTATCCAGGATGGCCGACTATTAAATAAATAGCTTAGCGACACCCCGTATACTGTCGAATTAATAGATTGCGTGATCGATGATTCATAAAGCCGATAAGGAACAAAGGAAGATTCATACATATATGGTGTGACTTGTAGATATGTTTGATATATTATTGTGTATTTGAATTTGAATAAGTATTCATATTTAGTGGTAATTGTT
Organism: Psylliodes chrysocephalus; assembly: GCA_927349885.1. Classification (NCBI taxonomy): domain Eukaryota; kingdom Metazoa; phylum Arthropoda; class Insecta; order Coleoptera; family Chrysomelidae; genus Psylliodes; species Psylliodes chrysocephalus. The sequence continues at coordinate 21,083,140 of OV651821.1, read as the reverse complement.
AATTATAAAATTGTTCGGAAGACCGTGTGTTTTTCTAGACCCGATATATGGTATCTCTAACAAAAGGAAACATATTGAGATTGAATATTCAAGATCTAGGGAGACTACAAAAACAGAAATCAAAGCTCTCTTCGAGGCACTGTTTTTCATCGGTATAAAAAAGGGAAGTCATACAAATTGCCTCGAGTTGTGGGATCAAGAAATAGAAATGATTCTTCAACGAGCACTTTTTAGTTACAAGCGTTTTATATTTTTGCTTCTTGCACTTAGATTCGACAATGTGCATACTCGAGAGGATAGAAGAAAAACCGACAAACTAGCTCCTATTCGTGATTTCCACCAGAAGTTTGTTGGGAATTGTATCGCTAATTTCAATGTCGGTGAATTTGTTACAATCGACGAGATGTTAAATTCTTTTAGAAAACGATGTTCCTTCATCCAATACATTCCTAATAAACCTACCAAATGTTGCATCAAAATGTATGCTTTGTGATTCCAAAACATTTTACACTTACAACTTCGAAAATTATTGTGTAAAGCAGGTACCAAGTCCATATGAAAAGTCCAACAAAGCTGATGATATTGTTAAAAGATTATTATTATTATTATTATTATTATTATTACACTAGCTATCCACCAGCAGAATATTTACTAAATCACGGACTTACTTTACTTGGTACCCTAAAGAAGAATAAAAAGGAGCTACCTCCCGAATTTCTACCTAACAAAAACAGACCAATAAAATTAACCTATTTTGGTTTCTAAGATGACACTTGCTTGATATCGACAGTTCCTAAAAAAAAAAAAAAAACAAAGCCGTGATTATCCTTTCAACCATGCACAGCATAAATGAAATTGACGAAGACACCCAAAAACCTTTAACAAACTTGGATTATAATGCCACGAAAGGAGGTGTAGATACGGTCGACCAGATGTGTGCATCTTACAGTACATCCAGAATAACAAGACCTCGATGTGTTTTTTAGACACTTGGACATAAGTGGAATAAATTCGAATGTGATTCTTAAGTTCAATAACATTAACAACAGAAACATAAGACGAGATTTTTTAAAAAACCTGGCTTTACAACTCATGGAGGACCATTTGAAAGATAGATCACTCATTCAAGGACTTCCTAAAGACCTCCAGGCCTTTTTGTCAAAATACACGAACAACGATCAGACGACTCCCAGAGAAACTTTAAAACCTGGAATATGTTACGTCTGTGGCAAAAATAAAAATAGTAAAACCAAGGCTGTGTGTCAACAGTGCGGAAACAATGTTTGCAAAAAACATAGTAATATAAATATTATATGCTTCGGGTGTAACGGGGAAATGGAACTTGAATAAACCTTTTTTTTAAAACAAAATGTACTTTTAAATTAATAAAAATTTTAGAAGCACAACAGTTTTATATATAAAAAAGTAAAATGCGGTGTGAATTCCGCAACGCACCCACTTATGAAAAATTATTTGACGCGCTCGCCCGAGGGTTAATATAATAATATACTCAAATGTAATTCATATCTGATATTTCGCTCAATTTCAGTATGGACTAGATATAATAATAATTATTAATTGGATAAGTTGCTTCGTGCCCAGATATAGGAAAGTGTATAATTTCTCACGCAATATATTGGGTTACAAAATAAGTTTACCTCTGGGTAGGAAGAGCAATTAAGTGGCTAACGAAGTTTTCTTATATACAAGAAACCAACCCTTTACTAAAACTATTCTCAATACACAACCCTATTTCCAAATAAAAAAAAGTATGGTCGGACGGACAAAAACCCTAGTGTTCATTTTATCTCCGACAGTTCGAAATGATAAGAAACTCTATGCGAGAAGGAGTTTTTTTTCTTTTCGTGGAACTATGTCTCATTAATAACCTGTGATCATAAATGTCAGACGAGACCATTGTGGAGACCAAATAATCTACAAAAATAACCGTCGAAAAGGGGTTTATTGGATTCTCTTTTTTCGGTTACAGTTAATAGGTCGTTTTTGATTGAAAATGGACGTGGTTTGGAAGAATAAATAAAAGACATTACAAAATGTTGACTATTTCGAGTGTTATTTTTTCCAGCATGTCATAAACGAGGTGGGAAAATAAAAGTAATTGTTAAGTATAAAATATAGTAAAATCAATGTTGTACCGGAATGCTTATTTAAAGCTATCCAGATGATGTAGCTTTAATTTAAATTTTAATTTGGTATGTTTAAATCACGGTATAACTGAAGAGTAATCCACAAAAACGTATAGGTCCTCACCCATAAAGACAGAGATGCTAGTCATGTCCGTGATAACGCAAAACTCTGAATTAAACCCAAACTGAGACTTAAAAAGATAAAGAAGAAGAATTGTACATTCCGACATGTGTGAATTTTTTAAGTTCTATTTTTGAGCTTGTGGGAGAAATCGTATTTCAGAAGCTTATCGAATTTGTAAAATAAGCTTAGATGGCATAGAGGATTCAGGAAATTTACCAGTAATGAAAATTAATCAAACGAAATTTTTTATATTCTGGAAAAAAGGACTCCTACATTAAAATGTATGTATTGATGGAAATAAAAAATATGATATCCCAACAAAAATAAATTTAATAAAAATAAATTTAATAAAAATAATTTTTTTCTACACCCACATAGATATTAGCTTATCTAGGCACAGATTACAAAACGAAAAAGTATGCTATTGCCTTCAACTGAACGAATATATTTCATATCCATTATAGATAGTGAGAACACTGCAAAAAAATGAAATCCACCAATCACCGTTCATATTTTGATCAACAGACTGCTATTATTTGTAAAATTTTAAATAAGTGACAACTCTGTCAAACTAATTGTCAGTAAATTTTTTAATTAGTTAGATTAAACATACATTAAAATGGGTTATTCTTGTGTAGAATCGATAAATAACAGCATTTCTGTTTTTATTTCGTCAATAATTATAAATATTTTGTTAATTATTAATTAAAGGCAATTTAATTACGAGTATAAAAGCATCAAAAATAAAAGAATAGGTGGCCCTGTGGTTAGGGTTCTTGCCTTCCACACTGAAGACTTGAGTTCGATTCTCGGATGGGAAAAAATTAAATGAACTTTTTTCTATATTTTTTATTTATTTTATTTTAAAAATTATTTAAAGTCATAATTTAATTTAACATTAGTCATTTTGTCTTAATAACCTAAAATATTTTTCTTATTTGTAAATTTTCGTTAGTGGGCCGTAGAAAAAATATACTGTACAACTCGAGTGGATTATCCACATCGAATTCAGACGATTGAACACACCTCCTACGGCGTCATGCTCAAATTTCGTCTTCGTGCTATATGGCCATCATATTGTGATGTTTGTTTATTTTCAAACAACAGTTTATTTATTAACAATACTATTTTAATTTATATATACTTCAAATGTCTTTAAACTGATCACTATTTATATTCACCACTGTCTATCTACTAATTACTATTTATCTTCACTGTCCATATATCAACTGATTCTGATGGCTCTCCTCCACCAATTAATATACAAATTGGTGGTCTAGAATGCTCCCCCACCAAAATTGCCAGAAGGTACCAGAAACGTTATCACGTTATATTTAGACTAGAAATAGTATCTCGTTGACTCTGGAATGTTCGAGAAAGTGTCTCCACCATAGTCGTCCCATAGGTTTGGTCTTAAGGGGTTTAATTGTGTATAATAAGCGGACAAGTTGAGCCTCAAAGGCCAAATAATACAGAGAGGGACTTGGAGTATTATAGCATGACTGAATAATGAAATGGCTCACATTACAATATCCACTCTTGTTGCACAAACTACTATTTTCTACATATTCTTTAAAACTTAAAACTGCCTTAACTGACTTTATTAAAAGTAAAACTTTTTTATGGCGGCTGCTCACAAGTGTTGCATTAAGTAGTTTTTAATGTTTTTTTTTTATTCTATAAAATAATATCACTTTCAACATGTGTATCTTACAATTTTCTTTTTAATTTTTTACTATTTTAATTTCATGTAATTGTTATATCACAAAATTAACATTTGCACAATTCGCTTGATAACTAGGCAACCGAGCATACACAACGTACTAGATTTTTCACTGACAGGTCATTAAAATTAGTAACGAAATGATAATCTATGTACTTTTAAAAAGTGTACAGATAAAGTATGAAATCTGTAAAGATAACTTGTTCTTTATCGGCCTCTAACCAATCAACATAATTTACGCTAAATTAAAACGTGCTCGTCTATGTCAATGCAGAACCTTGCGCTGTAACACGTGCTACTAAATTAGCCCCCAAGAGACGCTAATTAACTGTTTCAATACTAATTTAAATATTATAAACCACTTAAAGCGAATATTGCAAGCTTTTGATTGTACAATGGGAATTCTCAAAGATCGATCTTGTATAGCGATTATGGAATGGTGTCTGCCCTATCCAGATCTTCTAGAATTACTGTTTGCTCATATCTTTGTAACGAGTCTCTAGCAATATCCGTATCTCACGTAATCTAACAAGACAAGAAAATTAATGAAAATGTGACTTACGCACGCTCGTACCCAAAAGCTATGTTCGTTTAGTAAAACTTTGCTTTTCTAAACTTTTTGCTTAATATATTATTTTAAAACATGCTATATACCATATTTTATTTGTCATATACTTATTTAATAATTGTTTAATTACCGTTATTATCAGTTATTAAATAATTGTTAAAAAAATACCAGTTTTCTGTCTAAATAAAACCTAAGGCTTGGTAAACTACTGAAGTAAAATGTTTTTTTACAGACATTCAACTGACAGTTAACTATGTAAACAAACCTAATCTAACTTAATCTCCTTAACTATAGCAAGTAGCGTAGTATTTTGACACTCCCACTCGCTAGTCACTTTAGTTAAATCAACTAAAAATTGCATGTTGAGATAAATTCTGCAAACATTGAATAAGCTATAATGGCCTGCTTTAAGCCTATACTCGTCCAACGCTTACAGATTATATTTGAGTTGTCTACTTCCAAACCCTTTGGTAACTCCATATATATCTTCTCTTGGCAATTTATAAGATTACCTCATCTTGATTTCTTCATAAAGTCCAAAGTTTTGTCTTTATCTTACTATTAATGGGTAAATTGTTTATTATTTTGGCATTGAATATGCTTCTTATATATATAAATATATAGCAACACCTCCTTCTATATTTTCTTTTCTATCATTGCGAAAGAGTTTGTAGCCTGGGAGATTTATACTGTTGTTTGAAATGTTAGCATAAAGCCAAGTCTCTGATACGGTAATAATGTCAAAATTATCAAAAACAAATCGTTTAAAATCACTAGAAATAGATCTTGCATTTATATGACATAATTGAATAGAACTCATGCTGAAAATTAGGACAATAAGATCGTATAAATACGTGTATCTTGTGTATCTTTTTTATGTAATAAAGGTTAATAAATTATTCTATTCTATGCAATTATTCCTATAGCAACCTTTTATTAAAATTAATACACATTATAATACAAACTGACTAACAGTCAAGTCCTTAACTATAGCGAGTAGAGTAGTATTTATACACCATTGGATTGTTTACTAATTAAAATTTTAACTGGACTATTTTATTTCTCTACTTTTTCTGCTGATAATACGAAAATTGCAGTAATATCAGTAATTTAAACAACGATGCTATTTTCAACCGTATCTGACGTGTATTTATGAATGAGTTGTGGGAAATATGACTTAGATATATTAATCTAAATAAACCAACTAACAATCCTAAATCTACAAATTATGGTCTTTATCTTTAATAACTAATGGAGTAATTTACCTTAAGTTCTTATAATAAAAATCGTACAAATGTCATTTGCTTCTCTATCTTCCAACAACACTGACGAAAGATATAAACGATGCGGGATGTAATATTCCCTATTCTTGGTTTGAATAAATGGGTACTTTATTTGATTAAAAGCGACGCGACGCTACAGACGTCTAGTGGGGTAGATACTTACTTTTAAATTCACGCTAAACCGCCGAGATTTCCTTTTTGCCTTAAAATTCTGCCGCGACTTTCTATTAATTTTGTATATATCAAACGACGAATAAGAAAACGTATACAACGGTACAATGGATACATAGTGTCTCATCTTTTAGGATTCGTTTTTTTGGGCGCCTTTGCGATGAGATGAGACTTTTGCGGAATTTGTTTTTGATTTATTTTACTAGAATCACAGAATTACTTCTTTTATGACTAGAGTGAAGTGTTTTAGATAGTATTTATTTTTAATAATAAAGTAGTAGTGTATTTCTTAGAAGAATTATTTGTATCAGCATGAAAAGGCGCTATTAGAAATATACTTTTTTTTTAATTTCTTCATTGAACATCTGCATATTTCTAACTATAAAGTTTAATTACATAATAGTCCATGGAATTCGTACTTTTTGCCTTATATTAAATGAGGTAGTTCTGATTTTTTTATATGTTAGTAGTGATGAGATGGTAATGACAAATCCAAATTTTCCACCTCGTTAAATACTAAAAAAGTCTTTAAGTTTTAGGACTTTTTCAGTTTTTGTCAATTTTTAAGACCAAGGACCTGTGTTACGGCAAAATGTACAACGTATACTTTTTAAGTAGACTAAATTTGCAATAAAATGAGATTAATTTGGTTTTGGTAGGCCAAATAATTTATAAGATACGGCTATTTAAAAGTTTGCAAAATTTGATTTACCAAAACCAAATTATTCTCATTTAATTGAAAATTTAGTCTACTTAAAAAGTGTTCATAGTAACTTTTGCAGTAACGTAGGTCCTTGTTGGTAAAAATTGACAAAAACGGAAAAAACTCCTAAATTTTAATGATATTTCAAGTATTTAAGTGTGATCCGAAGGGCTTTCGAGGTGGAAAACTTGGATTTGTAATTACCCATTTCATCACTACCAACTTATAAAAAATCAGAGCTACCTCATTTGATGTAAGGCAAAACTTTTTTTTTGTACGTTTTCCATGTACTATAAGTAATCCAGAGAGATTTATAGATGTGGAGAAAGTGAGAGAGAAACTGTTATTTCAAAAAAACGTGTACTAACAAAGAACCTGTCAGGGTAGTGGACCGTCTGCGTCTGCGCATTTTAATCATGCTAGGATTGAACTCAATTTTTAGCGGTTGCTCCTGGAGCTAGCCCTAAGAAAGAAATACCGAATGGTTCACAGTGATGATACAATACCGGGAGCTATCCTAATAGTCCTAAGCGAACAATCCTTAAGGCCAATTGAATCAATCCCTACAGCGAAGTGGTTGTTATTTCAATAGTTCTGAACAAACAACCCTAGAGGGCAATTAAATTAGCGAAGTGGAGAAAGAAGTAATGGGGACCAGCCAAAACTACCAAAATGAGATTTGATTGAGCAAGGTACAGATTGATTGACATTGATTGCCAGGCAACACCGAGAAACTGTCTGCAACCAATCATTATTCACTGTTCAGCTATGATGAAAACGCACTGGATGGAATGTCCTACTAAAACCACATCGTGGATCGTCTTATTCAACCATTGAAATCACTGCTCCCAGGTACAGACGAACCACACGTCGCAGCTCTCAACCAAGTAGCTGCCATGGCCAAGGGCTAGAACAAGTTATCATATCAAATAGAAGAGGGATATTTACCTAACTTAAAGCCACTCCAAATCCTACACTTCCTTGAGAAGGGTCGTTATAGGCATTGAGACATTTCCTTGGTGCATTAGCGATAGAACGGGGCGCAAAAGATCTTTTAGGTTGCAGTGTATTAACACCCCATTCCCAACATAACATAACATTAATATTAGTATTATTTTCCAAAATATTCCAATTATTGTGAAAAAACTCATTATATATTATTATTTAGAATGAAATTATTTTGATTTGTAGAGAATCCAAAAATTTCAATTGAGAGATATTGGTTATAGGCATCCTCATTTATCAATGGTATATGAGTATGTATAAGCACGAGTTATAAAACAGTTTAAGCTGCTTATTACTAGGTCTTGTAACTTATCATAGCTATTAAGATGCTATTATATTATTTCATATCATTATAGATTTTGCGAGTTTTCCTGTCTTCTAGATTGATCCCAGTAATGTTCGCAAAATTAAAGTCGCTTAATAACAAACCTTTATTAGAATGGAATACATTCCAATTTTGAACGACGTATAGAACGTTTTCAAATTCTTCCAGAGTCAAAGATTGAGGAATGTACAGTATTGCTATATACAAAAAAACGAAAATTTGTTTTGATAGTGTTGGGCTTATTTATTTTTTGGTATGCCATTAAAATGTTTTTTTTTTGTTTCACCAGAATTTACTGTGTTAGTCAGTTTAAGCTTCTAGTTTAATATTCAAAATTTCCTGATAACCGATTTGGTAAGGCAGCATGCGTTAAAGGTGGATGCGGTACAGAAGTTTTTTAATTTTTTAATGAAGTTGTTTCTTATTAATTAAAGAAGGATTTTTTAAACTAAAAAAAAAAAACAAATGTAAATATGTACTTACATATATTTTTGTATCAATAAATTACAAAATAAAGCTAATTATTCGTATGAATGATTCCAATATGATTTTGGACAGAAGTTAACAGGAATCAAAAACCCCCGTCATTCTGATTTTCTCAAATTCTGCATTTGCATCATAAGCTTCATGGAATTTTTTGTATGCTTGTTGTCGTGGTGAACATACCACCATTCTGAATAAAAAGCCTGCAATAGCAGCACTAATAACGGCATTATATATACTTCTTATGGCCCTTTTCTTAAGAAGTCCATGGAGTTGAGGTTTTTTTACTTTACATTCGCTGGCCATTATGGAATTTTCTTATTTTTATAATTCTGATCGGGATGACAAATAACTTAAATGTCAATATCTTAGATATATACGATTTTTCTTGAAATGTCATAATATCAAAGACATTACTTGCATAATATACTGAATGACGATATTCTGCTATATGAAGACTAGATAAGGAGACGAAACGGCATACTCAAAATACGGTCCCAAAAAACGCATGCTAATTGAGTTTCTATAATTAACCGCATGTACGCTGGTACTGCATACGTTGTTCAAAATACATGGCTTCTTATGGGAATTATACATAATTTTGTCAAAATAATAAAAATAAACTTGTTTACGGCTAAATAAAGCACAGAACATACTGTTGTATTTATTTCTAAATAAGTCTTGCATGTTTTAATTAGTAAATTATTTAATTTTATCTATATAAAATACAAATTAGGTATGTATGACCAAATTCGAAAAGGTTTCTTCATTGCTGAAATTTGATAAGTACAATTTTGTGGCAATTTTTTTTTAATTGAACCACTATATAGTTTTAAGAGTAAAATAAAACACAGTTAACAGATTTCTTATTGTTGTAATACAAGTATAAAGGGAGATTTGGGAATGTACATGGTATTACCTCATCCTTTAATTTCAGCTTTCCACTTTTTATTTTGCTAACAGTACCATCACTAAAAGTAGTCTCATATTATTTGATAATATCTTTTAAAAAGTATAGAACAGCATCATCTCTAGAAAGTCTTTTATCGGCACTAGGAACGATATATATGCTGCCACTGTTCTAAATGTTTAGTATCCTGTAAAAAAACATTTACATTTATACAATTGGCGTCAAAAAAAAAAAAAAAAATAACAGCAATTTTTATCTAACATTAAAACTATAAAAAAATTAATTTTTTTTTTCTAGTAAGTTAAATTTAATGCATAATTATTGTTGTTTTGTAAGTCAGCATCTATAACTGTAAAATTTTATAATATAGAAACTTATAATAAAATAAACTACACTTTGTAAGATACATATTGTGACTAGTTTATAATAAATATATTTAGACATGAATACATTATTTTACTTACATTAAAAGCTTTAAAATTACATTGAATTGATTTCTTCTTGTGTTTTCTTTAGTTTTACATTTGATTTTTATCCTGTTTTACAATTTGAAACGATGTAAATTTTGCTTTGATATTTTTTGTCACTCATGTTACTTGTACTCAGGTACTTTTTTTCATAATATTTTGATTCTTTCCATCAATTTTTTAAAAAATCACTTCATTTTACATTGACTTAAATAGAAAATTGACTGCGTTGTCATTAGATATGCCAACTACAGTCAATTTCGCGAACTTTATAAAAAGAAGGAAGGAAATTTTAAATTTTAAATTTGACTATTGCCGATTCGCCTGTATATCTCTAGTCTTCATATTCGCTACCATTAAATATTTGCTTGATTTTATTACAGGTGCAACATGGTTTAGGCCGAGAATACCGATCAAGCAGAAGCGACAGTAGCTGTCGGTGCCTTTGATATCGGGAGGACCTTTTTCACAACATGACTTTGATTAATACACAACTTAATACGCTGAGAAAACATGCTTATTTTCTACACTGAGCGAAACAGTTTCGCAAACTATCTGAAAACGTTATAGTCAATGCGCAAATGTTGTAATGTGATTTAATTACATTAAAATAGTTAGGGTTAATAGCAATGGTAAAATTTTGGCAGCAAAATATAATTCATTATGTAATAATTAATTATTTGTTATAAAGGTAAAAGACGTTTATTATTTTATAATTCATCTATAAAATTTGTTCAATATTTGGTTTATTTATTGTTAAAATGTAATAAAAGCCCCATATTTAAATTAAATTACCTTTTTTTTAAGTAAAGATAAGGTAAATAAAATTAAGGGTACCAAAAAAAAATTTGGTAACAATTAAAAAGACATTAAGTTTCAGAGGTTTAACTAAATATTTGCAATGTGCATCTATTTTAAAAGCTTTTAAGCTTAAAAAATACTTACATATTTTTAGAATTTCTGGATTTATATTATATTAAATGGACTTTCAAGTTTATTACTCATTTCTGTAGAAACAAGTGTTTTCTCGCAAAGATATGCCAGATATCATTTAAGGTTTATGTATTTAGAATTAAATACCTGGCCTGGCTTATCACCCAGACAATACAAATATGTCCATTGGACGTCCATTCGATATACAATTTTGGATGTCTATAAATCCAAAAATCAGTTTTTTCTGGACTTCCGACATCCAATGGACGTTCAGTGAAGTATAAAAATGTCACACTCTTGACCATTCAGAGGACGTCCAATTCTGGAATATATTTGGACGTTGAATACTGGACATTCAAAAAATGTCCAGGATTATATTTGCATTGAGACCACATCCCCACTTTTTTTACAGAACCGCAACTCATCACACATTATTTTATATTATTAATAATTTGTATATTATTTTCGCAAACCGCTATACATCATTTATTTTTATTTAATTAAAGATTGTTTGATCAGTAGGGATTAGGGATCGAACTCACGACACATCCATTATCGTTTTATGCTTTCAATCGCTAGACGAGCTCGACCAAAGAACTACTTGAAAACTTTTTACTAGATATAGTTATAATGGAATAAGATTTCAAATTTCCGCTGATAGAATGAAATGCAATAGATTCATTTTGTCAATTTTTAATGACCAATTATATTAAAAAAAGAAAGTGTATATAGATGGGACTTATCTGGTAGGCTTAATAAATAATGACCTAAGATGGACGTCCACTGGACGTCAAAATACTACTAAACTTAAAATTAAGTCCAAAAACAGACGTTCTCTGGGTATCGATATTCAGCTGTAAAATTAATTAGCATAAACGGGCGTACAGTGGATGCCCGGATACGGACGTGCTGACCCTCAAATGAATCTAAGATGTACGTCCATTGGACTATGTGTGCTGTCTGGGCATAGACAAATTTTTAGAAATAGTACTTATTTAAAAATGTACCAATATTTCCAAAATCAACTCCAGTATGATTTATTCAATAAATATAAATATGAATGGCCAAAACATCTTTATATTGACATAATTGTAACTTACAATTTAGCCATAATAAAGGGAATTCGCCCACTTTGACCAATCCTAATTGAAACACGCGGATTTATTATATTTTTTAAAATATTATTTCAAAATAAAATAAACAAAATCTGCAGTTCATTGTTTATTAAATTTATTTAAAAGAAGACAAACATATATTTCAGAAAATCCAATACCTACATATGAAAAATAAAATGTCAAAAATGATTAAATCATTAAACTTAAAATTTATACATATGATAAAATTCTTAGTTTCCTAATAACTTTTTTGGCACATTTTATATCTGTATTAGAATACCTTAGTGTATAAAAAATCTTCATCTTATTACTACACAAAACAAACACCAAAAAATATCACTTAACATTGCTCACATTGCTCATTTTGAGTGATACACAACTTATTTTCGCACATGCGCGTTACAAAACGGTACACTGAAAACACCAAGCTGTCGCTTCTCCTTGATCGGTATTCTCAGGTTTACGTTAATGGAGGTTTAGATTACTGATCAAATTAGCTCTCATATGAGATATCACACTCAGGATTACGCGACACTTTTATCCTCTAAAATTGAGGTTTGGATTATTATTACTCAAAGTGTTGTATTTTCTAAAAAATACTTTTTTGGTTTGTCCAATTTTTATAACAAGCATTTTTCTCTTTATTATAAGTACAACAATATATTTTAATATTGAAAATGTAGCCTGCATGACCTAATATAAAATCTCCCACAAAATAAGGAATATATGTAGAATAAATTAAAATCAAAGCCAACACTGGTAAATGCAGGATTACTGTTTAACGTATTTCAAAGTTAATAGAGTTGAAGCTATGGACGAAAGTGTATACGTGAAAATTGACATCTACGCATGCGCATTCAAATATCTTTCACGTCTACGTACATACGTAAGCTTGCAGGCTCTGGCGTATGCACGTAACCACATACTTTGATTACTATACGGTGCAAGAGAGAGGTCCGACACGCCCAACATAGGGTGCGGCCATTTTGATGCCTTTACCACAGTTTATAGCTAAAGAATCAGTTCGCTCTCTCTGCGTCGGCACTTTTGATCTCAATGTTCTAGTTTATACACTGCGCAACTCGGATAATACAATATATGACAACGGCCTATAATAAAACAGCAGTCTTCTGCTCATCCTTTTGTATCCCTGAAGTGGATGTTATTTTGGAACTTTCAACTGGTCTGAGTGAGCTAACTGATTCTTTAGCAATAAACTGTGACTCTAAAAATAATATTCACTGACACTGACAGTAGCAAGCAAAATTAGGCATTCCAAACTGAATGGCTACCAGTGAGTTATGATATGGCAAAATTATGGCAACCCTGTAGACCTGGTGATTTAACAAGATCAATGAAATAGATAGTTACATAGATTGATCATCCATATTTTTCAGAATAAACATAAGCTTATGCCTTAAAGTAAAAATATAAGCAATTATTTTTTTTAAATACCTAAAGGCTAAAAATTGGTTTTAAAACACATTTTTGCTAAACCGATTCAAATTAATAAATATTTACCAGATAATATGGCCGCTCGTAAACGACCAGCTTTGAGCAATCTATATAACTATATATGTATCATTGACCCTGTTAATGACAACATGACAACAGGGTTGCCATATCTAAACTGTCATTACCCACTGGTAGCCATTTGGACAGGTCGTTGGAATGCCTAATATTAAAAATATTGCGCCAAGGTGTAGGCAATACGTAATAAGGCATCAAAATGGCGGAGTTTTCTATCTCCTTTTAAAAGGCACTCAGAAAGCTGCGCAGTGCGACCATTATCCGTATAGTAAGAGAAAATCAAAGTAAGTGTACGTAACGCAAATAAAATAACCTCTTTTTAATTGGGAAAGAAGAAATCCTAATAATAATTGTAATTATCTGTCATGACACGTAAATGTCACGATGCGTTTAACAACTTCAACTCATATTTTGGACTATACCGTAAGCATTATTTTTGTGCGTTGACGTTCACGTTTACGTTAACGTACTGGAAACACTTCAACATCATTTGACAGAAGTAATCACTTTAATTTCCGACATTTCAAGAAAATTTATCCAGAAACTCATAACCGAGAATCTACAATATTTTATTTATAATATAGTCCACAATCTACTTTGTAAATAGGAAGGAACCCTTGCGTAGATAGCTAAAATTTAAAAGAAAAAATATCTTTATAGATATATAGACGTTTTAAGTTTTTAAATTGTCATCCTGTATTTTTGAACTCTGCCTTTGAGATAGGATATAGAGGAGATGCCATTACGATACTAAAAGTGTCCTCACTTTTGCATTATACTTTTAAGTCATGTGTCAAACTAAAGCTAGTGGAGATAGTCAGTTTTGGTTAGAATATATAGAATATATAGACATTTTCACTTGTCAATTTAGTAGGATGTACCATGTGCCTAGTAAGGTCTAAGTACCGTGGAACAATCCACACTCCACCTGTTACAGATACAGATTCATTGTACTTTTTTAATAAGATACTCAAGTTGTCAATACCTGATGAACGTTTATTTTTAAATTTGTATTTAATAATACATATTATCTCTCATAACGCCTAGAATAATTAGAATTCCAAGCATATTTCCTATATCAAGTGCAATGTTTATTTCATTGATGATCAATTTTCAAACTTTTTAATTTAACCTGGTATTCGAATGAAAAATCTATTCAAGGATGTGTTAAAAAGCATTACATGCAAACAAATTAAAATACGGTTCTTGACTATTTAATTTCCTAATTTAGAATGCACATCGGTTTATGTTTACAACAGCAAAAACAATTGAACAAACTTTACATAACATTTAATTACGAATTTCATGGAATTCTGAAAAGGTACAGAATGTAGAGGAACAATTTGATTTTTGTTGTAAAATTTAATTTAACTGAAATTAGTTGGTGCAAGATATTTTTTGCAGGATTTCCTGAATTATTTTTTTTTTAGATTCTCCTTAGTGTATGTTGATAATTATCAAGACTTTATTACTAACATTAACGTTAAAAATAATTGTTTACTCCCATACCCAATTAATGAAAAAAAATTAAAGGTAAGGTGTTTTGATTTATTATAAGGAGGCATCCACATATTATGTGGCTATAACAGTCTGGACTCAGCAGGAAGTTCGAACAAGAGGATGAGACCGTAGAACATATGTTCTACGATTGACCGCTTCTCTCATTTATTAAAAGATATGTGAGAGTTGAATTTTGGCTAATACCAGCAAATATAAGAGAAGCACCTCTTGGCGACATTGTCAACTACATCAATTCTGTAGGCTGGCTGACGAGCTAAAAGGGGCCTATCAATTTAAGATAATTCACAATGTATCTAGTGAGGCCTAAGTGCCGCAGGTAATCTCACCCTTTAAAAGTTACAGACACAGATAGATATAATGGCTGGAAATCGGGGCGCAACTGATAATATCAATAAAAATACGTCTGGCACTCGGGGACTGCCGCGGTAAAGGTATTGCATAGCATTTTTTATCAACTTATGCAATTATAATTATTTATTTTATTTATGCAGTTTTTTTTTCTTTCATAATAATTCAAGTTTTTTCTTTGATATTAATTCAAGTTACACTTTTTAAGCGTGGTGACCGATAAGAAAACAATTTTTTTTCTTTTCTTGAATAAATTAGAAGTTAATATTGTTTAAAATATTTTTATTATCTTACAATACATGTAGATTATTCAGGAATTTTTATCATTGAAACTATAGGTTTATGGTAACTGAAATAAGAAACAACGGTTTAAGAGTTCATATCCTCTAAATATCTGGAAAATAACGCGTCAATGGTGGTCACATGTTTTCTGTGGATTCTTGTGGATCATTATTCATTTTCAAATTCAATTTTTCAGAAATCGTGTCTAATAGAGATAGATTTATCGATTTTTCGATTTTTCGATTTTTCGATTTTTCGATTTTTCGATTTTTCGATTTTTCGATTTTTCGATTTTTCGATTTTTCGATTTTTCGATTTTTCGATTTTTCGATTTTTCGATTTTTCGATTTTTCGATTTTTCGATTTTTCGATTTTTCGATTTTTCGATTTTTCGATTTCTCGATTTTTCGATTTTTCGATTTTTCGATTTTTCGATTTTTTGATTTTTCGATTTTTCGATTTTTCGATTTTTCGATTTTTCGATTTTTCGATTTTTCGATTTTTCGATTTTTCGATTTTTCGATTTTTCGATTTTTCGATTTTTCGATTTTTCGATTTTTCGATTTCTCGATTTTTCGATTTTTCGATTTTTCGATTTTTCGATACCAATTTATTAGAAGCCAGAGAAAGCTCTTCTAGTTCTTGTATTGCATAAATGTTCCAATCCGCAGACGTATATTTAACTCCGCTTCATACTAATACGAATAGGGTCGGATAAAACCTCAGTGTAAGTAAGTAGTAAAGAGAGGACAGTAAACAATGTTTGTGTCGCCATGATAATATGGTCGAGAATTATAATTAGAGAGAAATAGATTAATATCTCTATCTCTTTGTTTATATTTGTCAGTTTTACAAAGTTTTTCTCAGACAATTATTCCAGTGTTTAATTTAAATTTGTTCGTGTTGTGGTGTTAAAAGTAATTGTTATTAATATTATATTCATAACAAAAAAGTCATATTTTGTTTCCACTTCATTAAAAATGCACCTACCTACCTTTTAAAACATTTTATTTTATATTCTATTTGGTCAACATTTTCGCATTTAAAATGACCCAGCGAAATTGTTTTACGGTACGCTACTGCTGAGAATTCAAAAACGAGTGAGAAAGTCTTCATTAGAAAGAGAGATACTGATTATATGATAGCGAGATTAATATTGTATAACTTTATGCAGTGGTGCCTATCTGCTATTATATTATCTAAGGATAAAACCTTCCATGGCTATAACGCCGTACCGCTGTGCCGGTCGGAGTGGGGGGTGTTAGGTTTTTTTCGTTACTACGAAATTTGTTGATTCGGTCGCCACTCAAAGCCCGCGATAAAAGCTATGCAATAGTTTAAAAGTAATGTGAATGGATTTGGGCACAGTTTACAAGATACGGTAGATAAATATAAGACATTCTGCAGTTGCATGTTAGGGGTCAAAAGGGAGAAAGAACTACTTACAGAAGCAATATTACCATTCATAATATTCAACGATTTGGATAGTGTTTACCCGATCACAAACCTATATAAAATATTTTATTCTTTGGTAAAAAATAGTGCTGGAGCCGAAAGATTATTCCGTCGTTTTCGAAAAATGAATCGAAACTTGCCACAGATGTTTACTTTAATTTTATTTTTGACTGACTTTAAAAAAGGACGATAATTCTTTAATACGATGTCCGATTTCTATGTTTTGTAAGAAAGAGGGTACCTTAGGGTTGGTCCCATATAAATTTGGTCAATATCTAATAATGGAGTCCATTAGAAAATCATCAAACTCTTTATTTTTTATGTATTTGCAGCAACAATTCTTTACATGTTGTCGGATTTTTATGATTATTTTTTTTTGTTAGAAAGGGGATACCTCAGGGATATATCAATATACCTGGATCAGGATCTGACGATCTACGAAAAATTCAAAAATCTCAATTTTTAATGACATTTGCACGATTTTGAAGTCAGTTTTTTAAAATTACTTTTATAAATTAAATGAAAAGTGTAAAGAGTGGACGTCTTGTTTTTTACATAATATACGTCTCTTTCTTTCTTTAACATGCCTAACATCCTTGGTCTGGCACACCTCAGCGTATACCTCATACTCATTGATATAACGCCTGCCAGTTAGCAGTGTTAAGCATTTTCGCGGGCAGTTTGTTTAGGCTTTTACAGATACGTTGACTTTCCTCTGATAGGCACACATCCAAGTAATAACTGCGGGCGACCTTGATTGACCACATATATCGATATACATTAGTGAACTTGCTAAGCTCTTTCTTAATATGATGTTACTTTTCTTATTGGTGACAAAACCAAAGAAATTTGGCTAAATGTCACTGTTTCTATGTTTATAAAAAAATCTAGACATTAAAAGATTTTCTTTTATTCACAACACTTTAAAAAATGTAGATAGAGAGGCTTTAGCTGGAATCCCTATGATTTTTGTTGGATTTTGAATTATATATTTGCTAATCTCCAAACAATATTTATATGCATTTCTCATTATTCGATTAAAAAAAAAACTTTAAGACAAATTTGTGCGGCCCAGAAAAGCTTTGGCAAACACTACGGCACTGGCAATGACATGAGAATGGTTTATTATGCTGAAAATAATCTAATAATTTAAGTCCATCTGATAAGCCGTCAAAGTTAAGATCCCTTTATAAACTCTAAAACACTACATCACTAAACAAAACGATTTCTATCCATGATCGAATCTAAAAAGACTCAATTCCTGTTTTCCGAGAAGTATGATGATAATTTCCAAACAGAACAGATCTGTATTCAAAACTTGAAAGGGTAAAATTCTCCAGAAACCACGCTCTGTCATTTACAAAATTGCATTTTTTTTTGGGCCGCAACCGACTTTTTTCACATAATTTTCTTTTATTTCAGTCTCACGTTTATGGCAGACCGTATCCGAAAACTGAATACTGGTGAACGAATGAAGGATCTTAAAAATTTGTTCTAGTATAATCACACGATGTCACAGGGGTGGCTTTAAGAAGAATTGAAGGAAGGAGCTGAGATGGGATGAGAATTTGTGTGCACGGACGAGAGTCGAAATTTACAAATCTATAAATTCGGATAATATAGCCATGTGCTTAGATAGCTTACTTAATAAGAGTATGGCCGACTAAAGTTAGCGATTCCAGGTTAGATTTCTAGGTAATGCACTCATTTTTTCTGTCTTTAATTCTCAACTTTTTCAATTTTTCTTTATTTTGTTTTCACTTTGTAGATATACGGGGTATTTTAATAATTTTTTTTTTTAGCAACAAATTTAAAAGAATTATATTTACGGATGCTTCTAAAGATCAATCCGGTGTAGGTTGTTCTGTCACCTCAAATGATGGGTTCCAGAAATCCTTCTTGCTACCTTCCTCATGCAGTATTCATACATTCATACTGGGGAACTTTATGGGATACTTCAGGCTTTTAAATCATTAACTGCTGAGGATAACTATGTCGCTATATGTACAGACTCCCTTTCTTCGATCTACTCTATTAAAAATATTTATACTCCACATCCCTTGGTCCAAGAAATACACGATTGTTACAAATTTCTTGCTTCAGTAGGAACTTCCGTTTCCCTTATTTGGGTTCCCTCTCATGTCGGGATTGCAGGCAATGAGGAAGCTGATCGTGTCGCAAAAGGAGCTATTCAGATGAATCTACCACCAAAAAATATCCAATTAGTTAATGACCTAAAAACTACATTCCGCCAAAAGGTCCATAATCAGTGGGAAAATCATTGGCACAATATTAATAATTTAAAACTTCGAGAAATTCAGCCAAATCTGCACTATTTCGAAATGCCCTCTCTGTCAAAGAAAGAAAGTGCCATCATTAGAAGACTGAGAATTGGACATACAAGATTGACTCATAAACATTTACTGTCTGCCGAAGCCCAACCTCTTTGTTTGTACTGTAACAGGACTTTAACGGTCAAACATTTATTAGAGGAAGATTGCATTTACTTTAAAACTCAACGGGCTAAGAATGGTTTGAGTGATAGCATTAGTATCTTTAGATGTCCTAGTGATTTTGGAAAACTGTTTAATTTTTTAAAAGTTGTGAATTTATTTAATCAAATTTAAATTAATATAAATTATTTTCCTGTACCCTATAGTTTTGTAAATTAGGTTTTTTTAATTTTTTTTTCTTTTGTAGATAGTGTATATTTTTGTAAAACCTCTTGTAATATAATAATTGTACCTGTGTCAATGGCCCCTGATGCCGAGACACGTTAATTTCAATAAAAAAAAAAAAATTTTAGGAGTAATTGACGATTATTAATTTTTATAATTCCAAAATTGTATATCTATATCTTTATAAATAGTATTTCTATATGGACATAAGAATATACAGGAATATTAATTATTCCTGTGGTAATTGAAATTTCGAAGTGAACTAAACTCTTTATTCCCTAGTACAAAATTAAAAGGTCACCACAGTCACATCATCCTTTATCATAATAATGCGAACTCTCACAGAACGTCTAAAAGCAGATTATTAGGAGAGAAACATCCAAATCATATTAATATTCACCTAATTTGTATTCCTGATGTCAAATAAAAAAATGCCTGCACATCTATTTTCATCAGAAGCTCTTGAAGCATCCAAAAACCATGTAAAGGCGAATATGTTGAAATACAATATAACGAATTGAATAAAAAAATTTTTGTCTGTCATTATTTTTATAAACTCCAAAAAGGCAAGCGTGATATATAATAAATGAAGTAATTCTAGTAAATTTTTTAAACTGATAGCGACATGAGCGTAACATATTTTTAGTAGAACACTCTTAAACGACGAAATAAACAATCCACATCTAAAATTAATTCCCGCAATACAATAACTATAAAAATATTTCTCGCAAAGCCGAGGCACAGTAATTCCCCGGATACCGCCAAAGCACTGGAACGAAAGAAGTATTTATCACTTTAATGATTATGAAGCTCAGTCGGGTTCAATTTTCTAATTTATGTAATCATAATTTTCGTTGAGCAATCCAATTTTTTCTGTATTGGACTCTGTGAATAACTTCTTCGATATTCATTATGCAAATAGTTCGACAGGACCGTATCCGGTAATAAAAAATTGAAAACTACATTTGTATTTTTCAAAGCAATCGTTTAAACATTTATTTATGTAACTCATAAATATTTGAGTTATCGGGAGAATGTGAGGTTCGATTTTTCGATTTTTCGAATTTTCGATTTTTCGATTTTTCGATTTTTCGATTTTTCGATTTTTCGATTTTTCGATTTTTCGATTTTTCGATTTTTCGATTTTTCGATTTTTCGATTTTTCGATTTTTCGATTTTTCGATTTTTCGATTTTTCGATTTTTCGATTTTTCGATTTTTCGATTTTTCGATTTTTCGATTTTTTGATTTTTCGATTTTTCGATTTTTCGATTTTTCGATTTTTCGATTTTTCGATTTTTCGATTTTTCGATTTTTCGATTTTTCGATTTTACGATTTTTCGATTTTTCGATTTTTCGATTTTGGCGCAAGGAAACAGTAACAAGGACTGTCTGTAGGGGTGTAGGAGTATTAGAGTACTAATACTTCTACACTATGGAGTATTGGACTACTAGTACAATCCATAACCTACATAGAACACTAGGCTAATGACCTTAGATGTTGAAGCCGTACACTAAAGAAAAAAAAAATTTACGATTTTCCAATTTTTCGAATTTCTGATTTTTCGATCTAGAAAATAACGTTATGAAAAGTATCGCCCATCTTTAGTTATCTACTGGAAATTCCCAGAATTACAAAAGCGTAAATTATCATAATTCACTCTAGTGATATATGGGTACCATATGCTTATTAGTTAGGAGGTAGAATATTGATTTATTATTAAGTGGTCGTGGACAAAAGTATTAATGGTCACTGCCTGTGTAATAAACATTATATTGGACAAAGTGACCAATAATACTTCTTATGATAACATAATATTCGCGCCAATATGAATAAATCATTTCATAAAATATATGCTAGATCTTCTCTTGAAAATCCCGTTCTACTTATTAATATGTAGTATGTTCGTATTGGATATGTTTTGGTAAGTCAAATTATTGTTACGCAGCATCTACTCGTTTAAGAAATATAAAATTTATTGCATTAGATTTTTTTTCTCGTAAATGCTCAAGTTTTAGAAAAAACTTGTAGAGTTAAAAAAGTTAGTCAATGAATTGGGCTTTTAAATCATACTTTTTTAAGGAAAAAATTTTCATCTAAAAAAAAGTTGTAAGAAAAAATATCTTAGGGGTTGATTATTTCAACCCCTTCTAAGCATATTTCAGGGTTAAAAAAATTTAAAAAAGTGTATTTTTATTGACAGATAATGTTTACCAAGTTTCGTGTCTTTAGCTTGATATACAGGGAAAATAAAAAAAAAAACCATTATTTTTTTTTAATTTTCAAAGGGGTGTAACTTTCCGGGGAGGGTTTTTTCAAAAAAATTTATACCAAATACTCACATTAATTTTCATCACAAAATCACCCCTTTAATTTTTTCGGTGTTATTTAGATATCAGTATATTGCGCCACTCCTGCTACCTATGGCGCGCTAAACAAAAAATTTCGGTTCATATTTGGTTCACCCTCGTGAATCCTTTACTTCGTTTTTAGTACTAATTATGTAGTCTTTACTGAGAAAAATATAATAATACATTAATAATAAGCTAATTTAAAGTATAATTATAAGTATTAAGCAATTATACGGCAATACTAATCAAGTAGTTCCTAAAAAAATGTAATAATAAATATTAATAATACATTATTGATAAACCGGTTCCATAACAATATTTTATTGAAAAAGAGATTTATAATAGTAGGGATTATTCTTTATAATCCCTTCCTAGAATCTGCTTTGTAAACATTTAATTTTAAAATAAATGATCCTAATTAATCCATTCGTGCGAGTTACCATTTTAGATGCCCAAAAAATACTAACGTACTGGAATCATTCTAATTTTGTCTTTGTATGATTATAAATCATTGCAAAATATGAAAATGCCGTCACAATTTGTTGATAGCGAAAGAGGCCACAAAATGCTTTTACACAATAGTCATACACATTCTCGAGAGAAAATTAGTGGAGGAAAAGTTATTTGGAAATGTTTTCTATATCATAAATGGAGATGTACCGGTTGCATTCTTACAAGAGGCGATGAAATTGTAAAGAGTACCGAACATAAACGTATCAAATAGTGCTGACGCGGAAGTAAAAAGAGCTATTGAGAGAATGAAAAATATTTCTGAACAAAGTGGTTCAAGTACCTACTTAGTAAATTATCGCAAAGATTTCCGAAGATTTAACTGCATCGGCTGCCGCCAGATGAAGAGAACTATTCAACTAACAGAAGAAAAAACAGAAAAATCCTTGTAATCCCAAATTCGCAGCTTTAATTAGTTATTCCGGAGGAATATACACTGACAAGCAGTTGCAAGTTATTTTTAATGTACGATAGCGATTCATCAGAAGATCGTATATTATTTTGTACGACGCGCGACGGCAAGAAATATTGACTATATGTTGGAATGTAAACATTGTTACGGAGATGGAACTTTTTCAACAGCTCCTAATATGTTCTCCAAAATATACACAATACATGCCGTCAAATATTCAAATACCATTATTCTAACTGTATATGTCATTCTGCCAAATAAAAGAGAAGAAACCTACAGACATTTATATGCAGCTTTAAAACAGTTTGAAACCTGCAATTTGCCCTGTACTTGTTTTGTAATGGATTTCGAAAAAGCAGCCATGAATGCTGTACGAAGTAAATTTACAAAAGGAGGAGAACCTTGACAAATTAAAAATAGAGCAGGTAATGAAATAACTCAAAAAAAAATCTACTTAAAACTACTTACAGAATCCTATGAAACTCGTAGTACTATGGAATATCTTCGTTGAATTGCAAATAATTTTAGAATGCAAGTCTAAATCATTTGATTTTTTGTAAAAATCTAATGTAAAATGTAATAATACCATAATTATATATTTTTTTAATATAGTTTTTTTTTGTTTACAATAAAAAATAAATAAAAGGAACTTTTGATTATAATAAAACAATATTATTGTGGCGATGAATTGTCATAGCGATGAATTGTCGTAGCGATGAATTGTCGCGCGAAGAATTGACGTAGATCCACAATTTCATATTGAATTTATGCTTTGAGTAACATATGTAAATGCATACATTTATTAGTGAATGTATACATTCACAAGAGTTCAGGTCTGTACTATAACATAAAAAATGCTTTCACATTTTACATAAGACATTATTTCTCTACTAATTGTATGAGCATTTGGAATTCCGGAACGTATTATAAAAATGAGATATTTTGTATTGAAAACTTATTAAATATATGGGGCTTTATAATTACGGTCAAGCCGAATCTGCTCTTCAGCCAGCGTGGTGCAAAATATCTGGAACTGAGAATTATACCCATTTTCTAATTAATAAACTGGAATTTGAGCGCTTAATAAATCAGACGAAAACTTTGCCGAGTATTACGTTCTTTGTGGAGGCAACTTTTATGGATTCGAAGCAGTTGCTGGAACGATGGAAAATTACGGGAAATTTTAATTTTCCTCCTATTAAAATTCGAACTGAAATTGCTCTGTCGGATTTTTTATAGACTGTTTAATATAGCTGCTACTTCATTAAAGCGTAGTTTTTGAAGATTAATATTGCAAAAGTATCTAATCGTGATACGATTATTTTTATATAAAAAAAATTAAATGGCTATTTATTCATTTCTTTAGTGTATATTTTGTTGCAAATGCAGTAATGTGAAGTTCTGTAGTGATACCTGTCACCTTTTTGAAAATGTTGCATTTTTATACCTGCTCGCTCATTTCATTTTATTTGATGGAATCATAAAACATGAATTCACCAATAAGACCAGCGATAAACTATTCTAACTAAAGATAATACTAGCTCAAAGAAATACATCAATGCATGGCACAAGAACACATGACGGAAGAATACTTGTCGGTCATTGAAGAAGTGACATATCCATTCCAATATTTACTTTAACCAATGCGTATCTAGACTTGGCTCGGTACGTAAATGTAATCTTCGCAGTTACCCCACTTACTGTTTATGACAGAAAAAGAAAGAAAGAGAAAAAAAGGATTATTGTATGAAGATAAATATGAAGAAAATACCAAGGATAATAAAAAGGTCGCAAAATCATTAACAGAATTCGAGGAAATAATAAGAAATTAAAAAAATAAGGAAACAGGAACAGATGAAATACGAAATGAAATGATAAAGTATGACTGTAGAAACTAATTATATAAATATGGGGAAAAAGAATTCCAGCAGAATAAAAAACAGGAATACCAAAACTAAATAAAGAAGACCCAACAGTCTTTGATAACTATAAGAGAATATCACTTACAGCTGTAATTTAATTACTAATGAAGATTTAAATAAGAGTCTAAGACATCTAATCTTTGGTAAATGGAAGAGATACACTCAAATGATCCTATCTCCAAAAATAATTGTTGTGAATTACATTTTTAGTATATTTTGTATGCTGATCTTGGCAGATATGTGGTGAGGCTTCCTTTTAAAAATAATGTCAAATATTTTGTCGCGGTCAAAGGAAATAGGTATAAAAAGATGTTAAAGCATACAAAATAGATTTTTAAAAGAATATATTCAATTAGGTCACACGTCTTTAATAAATTAAGATGATGTTATGTTATGTTGGGAATTGGGTGTTAATACACTGCAATCTAAAAGATCTATTGTGTCCCCTTCTGTCGCCAATGCACCAAGGAAATGTCTCAATGCCTATAACGACCCTTCCAATTCTATTTTCTCAATATCCTCCTAGATATAGTACCCTTGGATTCTGGAGTGCTACACATTCAATTAGGATGTGAATGGAGGTTTAGTCCTCCTCTAGACAGACTCTGCACTCACTATCCTCCACTACTCTTAGTTTATTTAGGTGTCCTTTTAGTCGGCAATGCCCGGTAAGGATCCCTGTTACAATACGTAGCCTGTTCTTGCTCAGACAGATACAGGCTCCCGATCTTTTCTGGTTATATTCACCCAGAAGTATCTTGGCCTGTCTTAGCCCCAAGAGATTGTTTCAATTATCGGTTCTTCTACTGCCCAATTCTTTTTTAATCTCTCCTAATATTATGTTAGTTACTGATACCGCAGAACGGCTCAGGTCCTACAAAGGGTGTTTAGTCCCTTTCCTTGCAAGACTATCTGCAATCTCGTTACCCTGTACCCCGTTATGTCCCGGGACCCAAGTAAGAGTAACTCTATTTTCCTCACTTAGCTCATTCAATTGTTCTAGACATCTCTAGACCATTTTTGAGCTGATTACGTAAGAGCTCAGTGCTTTGCTGGCTGCTTGACTATCGGACATGATGATAATCTCTTGTTTATGATGGTTTCTCTCGATTTTGAACTGGATATACTTGTCGATGGCGTGAATTTTCGCCTGGAAGATGCTTGGGTATTTTCCCAAGCTTTCGGAGTGCTTGGCTATCGGCCCATACACTCCTGTTCTAGTTCCTTCTATGGTTTTGGAACCGTGCGTCCGTATACTACTGAATAGCACGTCTTTCGGTTGCAAGCGCGACGAATTCTTGGCTCCATTCTTTCTTGCAGCGCAGCTCTGTGGTTTTAAAGTTTTTCACAAAACTGTACTTCTGTAGAATTTCATCCTAGGGCATGTCCCAGGTATTTTTAGTACTGAAGCAAGTAGACTTTCGTCTGATTACTCCGTTCCTGATCATTCTATATCGTGTCCTGTTTGCCACATTCTCTATCATCAAATATAGAGGGGTGAGGTTTAAGATCACCTCCATTGCGGCCGTAGGTTAGGTTCTCATTGCACCAGTAATGCAAACACAGGCTAGTCTTTGTACTTTTGAGATATTAGCTCTCGTAGTAGCTAAACTAGTTCTATTACTCCAGGCTATAAACCCGTAAGTGATGATTGGTCTCACTATTGCAGTATACATCCATCGCAGTATGTCTGGGTTACATCCCCATCGTTTGCCTGCAATATTTCTTCATACAGGGCTTTTGTGGCCTTACTTTCTACTTCGTTCTCATGTGTGTTCCAGAAAAGTTTGTTGTACAGGGTTAGGCCTAGATATTTGACTTCATTTTTCCATTCTATATTTATCCCGTCTAATTTAACGGTTTTGAGATTAAGTTTTCTTTTCCTTGAAAAGGCTACTAGTGTTGTTTTTGTAGGGTTTATACTAAGTCTCACTTCACAGCACCATCTTTTGATATGTTCTAGTCCTCGTTGGACTATATCACACAGAATATTACTAAACTTGCCTCTAGCAAATATGACTATATCGTCGGCATAACCTTGACAGGGTATTCCGAGGTCAGTCATTCTGCATAGAAGTTCGTCTACGGTTAGGCTCCACATTAGTGGGGATAGAACTCCTCCTTGTGGACATCCTCTGATTGTGCAGATGGAGATGGTGTTCTGCCCTATCTGTGTCTCTAGAATTCTCGTAGATAACAGCTGAGCCATCCGTCTGGATGTGATATTATCTACTCCTCTGTATGCAAGTGCTATTTTTACAGATTCGTGTGGCGTGTTGTCAAAAGCTCCTTCTATATCTAGGAAGGCACACACGACCATTTCTTTGTTTGTCAATGCATCCTGGATTATGTCAGTCAACTGGAAGTTTCTGTAGATCTTCCTGCTCGGTACGCGTATTGGCTGTGGTGGAGTGGCACCCTCTCCAGGACTTCCGCTCTGATACAATTATCAACTTTAATGCAAAGGATGTGAGGCTGATTGGTCGGAAGGAATTATGATGTGTGGTATCCTTTTTCCCTACTTTTAGAATAAAGGTGACTCTGGCCCTTCGCCATGCTTCTGGTATATATCCCAGCTCCAGACTACTTCGGAATAGCCGAATTATGTGTGGTTCAAAAGTGTTTTGGGCCCACTTTAACCGATTTCTGCTGCATATGTGTTTGGTCACTACAGCGGCCTCTCTTGGGGGGCCTGCTTACCTTAGTTGTGTCCCTTATTAGAAAAGGTGATTACATTTCACATCACGCAGTTTGTAGAACTGAAAGCATTATTACAAAATATGGAGCAGTCTTTGATGCTTCTGCTCAGTCAATATTTAAGGTGCTATAATTTAAAGAGAAATTATTGAAACTATTAGGAATTTTAGATTTTAGATTTCATGTAGAATATTCATAAGCAAGACAAAAATTATTAAAAATTTATGTCGCGAAGTTGTAGTAGTCAGCAAATTCAAACACGATGCTTTAAACACTATTAATAATTATGGAACCACTTCTGCTCCAGGTGCATTAGAAAAACGAACAAACTTTTCCGTAGCAGCACTTATCTTAAATGATTTTAATGTTATTTTCTGCAGGGAAGACATAATAAATATGATGCAATGATGCTTTACAAGGATATCACACATTTTAAATAACGATTTTTTGACAATAATACAGAAATAAACATATTGCGATAATTCTTTATAAGGATAACACACATTTTAAATAACGATTTTTTGGCAAGAATATAGAAATAAAACAAAAAAAGTAAAATTAAACAAAGAAAAAAATAAGGCTGCAAATTATTATTAGAATTATAAGGATATAATAAGGACATAATGAAGAGTAGAAACATAAGAAAAAAGAGAAAACTGAGAGTGTTTAAAACATCCATAATAGTAATATTATATACAGGAGAGACAATGTGCCTAAGCAATAGACAAATATAGACTGAAAACTTTCGAAATAACAATAATTAGGAGAATGTTACTATATTAGAAGGATGAGATATAGTTAAAATAATAAAGACAAAGAGAATACAATAAAACATAATGAAATGGCTGGCAACCACAGAATAACGACCTAGGCGACGAACGAAATTTTTTTGGGAAAACCAAATAAATAATAATGGACATATACAAGATTAGGTTTGATAGATGGAAAGAGAAGATCATAAACAGGAAGTAATGGATAAAAATAGGTCGCAGGTTCCAATCCCGTCGGTGACAAATTCTCATTTAATTTAGGGCCAGTTTTTTCACCCCTGAGTAACGGTGAAAGTAACTACTTGCTGATTCAACTATAGGGCTATTGTTCATTAATCTATCAAGTAACTTTACTCAAGGTGAAAAGATCTGCCCTTAATGAATTAAACAAAATTTTAATATGTATAAGTAGGATTCCCCACTCGGCCATTCACTGTTGCGTTCTAATTAACAGTGCTGCTTTTAAAGTGCGAGGAAACAGTAACAAAGCCTGTAGGCGTGTACAATATTTAATGACTTTTGTAATGCACTTAGGTATCTATATTTTTTTGCAAAACTAAAAGTTGGACTATCCATTCTAGGTAGTGAAAACACTGCAAAAAAATTAAATCCACCAATCACAGTTCATATTTTGATCAACCGACTGCTATTATTTTTAAAATTTTAAATAGGTGACAATTCTGTCAAACTAATTGTCAGTATAATTTTTATTTATTGAGGTTAAACAAACATCGAAATGAGTTATTCTTGTGTATAGAATCGATAAATAATAGAATTTCTATTTTTGTTTCGTCTATAATTATAAATAATTTGTTAATTTAAATAAAACTATATAAAGTCAATTTAATTACGAGTATTAATGCAAAACAATTAACGCGTAGATGGTCATGTGTCAGCGTTCTTGCCTTCCATATGGAAGACTCGAGTTCGAATCTCAGATGGAGAAAAAAAATAAATATTTTTCTCTTTTTTTTTTTGATTATTTTATAACTTAGTAAAAATCATAAAATATTTTTAAATTAATTATTTTATCTTAATAACCTAAAATAATTTTTAATATTTGTAGATTTTCGTTAGTGGGTCATAGAAAAAATATACTGTACAACTCGAGTGGATTGTCCATATCCACTCTTGTTGCACAAACTACTATTTTAAAACATGCCATAATAGGCTAATTTTTAAAATAAATCATCCCTTTTTATATATTTTTTGAAAGATTTTTCATAATTAC
The DNA here is from genome assembly GCA_927349885.1 of Psylliodes chrysocephalus. Taxonomy (NCBI): domain Eukaryota; kingdom Metazoa; phylum Arthropoda; class Insecta; order Coleoptera; family Chrysomelidae; genus Psylliodes; species Psylliodes chrysocephalus. The sequence goes on along the minus strand of OV651821.1, from coordinate 21,053,476 downwards.
AATGATATAAGGTGTTAAGTGTTTTACGACATAAGAATCAAGCTCAACCTGGACAAACTGTTGATTGTCAAGTTAAAAAAATATAATATAAACAAAAAATTAAAATAGAACTTACCGTTTTAGCGCCTTGGAAAATCAGCACAAATCTGAAACAGAATAGAAACATTAAAATGCTATAAAAGTAAAAAAGCAGGAAAACCTATTGAGGAATAAGCTCGTATCGTCCAATTAGTTTACTTCCTACTTTATCAAAGTGTATCGAAAAGCTATTAATGAGCCAAATTAAAAGTGACTTGGATTTGCCGACAATTATACTACTTTACCAATTTAGGTATAGGGCACATCAATTAACGATACAATAGACACACAGAATAGTCAAAAACATCATAACAGAGATTTTTCAAAGTCCCTTTTACCATTTGCTAAAATCGTAACTATCAGAACGATACTTTCAAACAAAATAACTCTAGTTTTTTCAAATATTACCAAATAAAATCAGGAGTATCTCTAGGAAGTGCACTAGGTCCACTGATCTTCTTAATTTACACCACAGATTTACCAGTAACAAATACTACGACAAAATTTTCGGATAATACCGCCTTGTTATCAATAAACAGCAACTCAATGTTCGCTTCACAGAATTTACATCACTTGGACATTCTGAAAAACTCGCTTGGCAAATAGAAAATAATAAAAATTAATAAACCGAAATCAGTTTAAGTCACTTTTACTACAAAATATACAAAATGCCAACCGGTCTTCCTAAATAACACTTCAGTACCAGTGAAAACTATAGTGAAATACTTAAAACTTATTTGACAGAAACAGTTCAAAACTAAACGCCAGCAAACTAACTTAAAATTAAAAGAAATGTCATGGTTAGTGGACAGAAGATTCAAATTAACTATAGAAAATTTACAAATGTAATGTATCCTTAAACCCATATAAACATGGGAGTGCACAAAGCCAACAAATTTAAAAAATGTTCACAGATTACATTATAAGATACTTGAGGTATTTTTTAGCGAGTGTATGGTTTAAAATATTTTCGACTGTTTTAAACCGTTTAAATTTAAGCGATGCAACTATGACGTCGCGTACGAAATATTTTAAACCAAAGCTGGAATTTTTGAACCAGTCGGAGGCATATGGTTCAATAACGGTTGACACATTAGATATTCTGATTTTAGCTGTTGTATGTTGTTTTGCTCTGTTCCATCTTTGAACATTTTGATATATTTGACGTTTTGTTGATTTTTATTGATTTTTGATAACTTCATACATATATTATGTGATTCATATTCATACATTAACTGGTTATAATGTTATAATACAAATATGTATGGTCATCATAAACAGTTGGACGATGTGATCTACCTATAGGTTACTCTTGATTATGAAACAATAATTCAATTAAAATAAGGTTAAAGGATTACTTATCAGTTGTAGGTTTTTTGCAAAAATAATTACGTAGTTTGCTTCAGATTCTGAATTTGCCAGTAAATATTTAAAAGCAATTAAACGTTCTTTGGCAGTTGATGAACTTTGGAAAAGCCCAAAAAATCTACAGCAAATAATCGTTAGACAATCGCGTATCTGTTGGAGCTACGGAATAAATATGATTCCATGTTTATTGACAAGAAAAATACCAAAAATAAAATAATAACGTTTCAGATTGCAATGTACCTATTAAAAACACTTTTTACTTAAAATCGCTATCACCCATCTTCCTTCATCTGATTTAACAATCAATAAAAGAAAATATGATCGAAATCAGAATACCTAATTAAAAATTTTGTCATATGACAGCAGGTTATATTTTTAAAACACCCTATTTTTGCCATTTATTAATTCATGACGTCACTTTAAATATGGTTTAAAAAATATTTTAAACCAATGTGGTGGCTAAAAAACAGCTTTGATTCTATTATCTTCTATTATCAATGCACCCTGATATGTATCAAATTTCATAATACACAATGACCAGAACATTTCATTTGTCGCCGAAGAAAGAAAATAATTCTCGAAACTTCATTTCGACAGAATTGAAGAGCGGGAAAAAAACTTGATCCTAGAAATAATCAATCCCCCAGAGGCATAAAAATAAACAATACATAGAAGGATGTGGTCTACGGATCTAAGAGAAGAGTTGAACGTAATTTATCTCAAGATAACCGAATAATGTTGTTATTGGAGAATCGGAAATGGACTATTACGCTACTCATGTCATTTTACACTTTTACTTTAAATTTACTTATTACTCTGATCTATAAGTAGATTGTGAATGTGCATTAGTAAATAAAAAAATATTTGGAATATGTTTGTTAATTAATTATTTAAAATGTCGCAATTATATTTTTTATTTATACCTAATTTTCAATAAACATAAATTTTACAATCATATTTAATCATTGGAAATCGTAATATTTCCCCTAAAAAAAATCTAATAAATTAGTAATTTGACATGTAACGTGTGGAGGATGGGTTAACCCATGACACTTAGGCCTATTGTGGATCATCCTAAGAAGGTATGCACCTTCAAGCTCGTGAGCCAGCCTATAACCAGAAAATGCTTCTCTTATATCGGCCCATTCCCGCCGAACGTCGGACGTCGGGCAAAAGATAGAGGACTTGGCAATGACTAGTAAGAATGCCTGTGATCAGGCGCAGATTCTGTCTAGTCATAGTGAAGTATTTGTTTAGAACCGTTGGTGTAGATATGAATCGTACCTGCCACTTCCGGCTCTTCTATTTGTTCTCTTATAACTTTTTATTATGGATTATGGAAGGTATATCTCGGTAAGATGGAGTCAATGTTTGCTTAAAGCAGTGAGAGCGTATCTAGCGCCTGTTGTCAAAAGCGACGTCTCTTCTCATCAGATCTTACAGTAGGTTTTTTTCGGTGATTATATACATAGTTGTAAAACATTTTCAATTTTATAGCAAAGATTACACAATATTTTTCTTTTTTATTTATTGTTGTCTTGTACAAAATATAAAATAGTAATTATATTACTTATTTTTGATAACTAACAACGAATGAAATTGAAATTTACTAGTTCTACCTCAGGTTTACTTTCTTATTAAAAATATAACAGGCTTTTTTACTTTCTTTTCTACAAAAAGCCTTTCAAACATTGTTTTGGCACTCTGTTTACCGCGATGAAAGTCTGAATGTATTTTTCGTTTGATAAAAGATAAAATTAACTCAATATTTCTGACAGCCATCATTATTTGTTTTCTTTTTGTACACTATAAATTAACAAGCTCTGGAGTATTTTCTAGAACTATGCACAGTTTAGGGACATATTTTTCAGAGAGTTGAAACAGATATAACAACTATCATCCCCCATGATTTAGCCCATAAGCAATAACTTGTTAAAAATTAAAAGGTAAAAGAAATGAATCCCGAAATATATTGGCATTGAATATTTCAACAAATTAATTCTTTTAATTTTCTAGAGGAACCCAACCTGCTTAACCCTTTTTTTTGAAGTCGATCGCCCTCTACTTTTAACTGTCGTCCATTTATTGATGTATTTTGCGTGGGTCGTAACAACTAAACCCCGTTACATCGATTTAATGTAATTAAGGGTTGTAAGCTATTTACCTGATATTGGATGCATCGACAAAAACCTTTGATTCCATGTTATTGTGTCGATGTCATCAGCGAGTGTCGATTACAAAGGGCAGTGTTGAGGACGAAAAACAGTAATTATTAGCGATACATGCAAACGAACACTTACAAATTTGCATTCGATACTATCGAATTAGGCCCGATGCATTTGCCTATAATTTGTTTCGGTTAGGGAAAATTAGAGGTTGGTTTAGGAAGAAAAATGTTTGTGAGTGAGTTGATGCGTAGGAGTTTCTCTTGAAATGAAGAGATAACGGAGAAGTTATTCATTGAAAGTCATTTATATACATAGTTCGTAAACATACGGTTGCCTATGAGATCATGCCAATGAATACGTTACTAGTATACCTAGTTTAACATGGTACATAGGAAATGTATTGCATTTTAAAATCACTGATATATAAAGCACTAAAATTAAACTAAAAATTTTAAAAATAAATAGGTTTCTCAGTTATAAAAAAAAACAAAACTGCTACTCGATTGGAGCTTTCGCTCTAAAGTTATCGTGCCGGGGCCAGTGCACACACGCTCTATCGCTGCTCACTCGATTCATGATCGATACTATCTCAGTTTGACGCGTAGAGGATAATTTCCAGAACTTCTAGACTGAGCTTCTAGTCAGTATGATCTTTCTAGAGTGTTACAATAAGTAAGTTCCTTCGCCGTTCAAGCTAAGTTTCAATACAAATGTAAATAAATTCTTAAAATAAATTAGAAGTGTGAATTAATAGTTAAGTACTAAATAAATTAATTAGTACGTTATAAATAAATAATAAATAAAGTTTTAAAAAAATAAATTTTTAAATTAATCATTTGTTACGTTAGTATTAGAAGTGGAAGTGTAATTAAATAGTGGACAAAAACGGCTAAAAAACCAAGTGATTTAAAAGTGACAGAGTGAGGTCGGGAACTTGAAGATCGTGAGTTGGAGACGACAGAGAAAAAAGCAGATCTAGCAGAGCGGCTTAAAAAATATACTAGAAAGTGAAGGTTTGAATCCAGGAACATATCAATTTTCCGATGATCTTCTGCTATATTTTTATCAATTTCTTCCGATATAGATAGTAAAATGTCTTCAATGAAAATTTTTTCTGATGTTTTCTCTATAAAAAATTATATTTCCTCCCTAAAAAATAAAGTTTTTTTTTTTAATATTTCATTAGAAAATAAATTTTCGTATAATATTTCTTTCTTAGAAGAAAATGCGCCTTCTGATATATTTTCTGTAAAAAAAAGAAATCTGTTTTATGAAACTAAAGTTTCTTCTAATGTATATTTAATAAAAAATGAAATTTCTTCCGACTTGGAAAACAAACTGTCTTCTTTAAAAAATGAAATTTCTGCTGATGTGGAAAATAATATGATTTCCGATGAGGAGAAAATAATGTCTTCCGTTAAGAAAAAAATTAAAGAGATGCGAAAGTAAATCCCATCGCTTTGACCGTATGACCAATTATCATAACAGTTCAAAACCGCTGCGAGGGCAAACGAATGGTCTGAAGGAGAAAAGTTTTACCATCGCTCTTCGATGAGACGCTATAGATATCCTTCAGACTATACCCGTGGAAGAGAGATAATTTTAAACTACTCAAAAAGAGACTTAACATGCGCTATGGCCACGAACACAATGAAGTAGATATTACCAGGTTGGTGAGATTTGCCTACCCGTCAGCCCAGAAAACATGATGGAATGTTTTACAGTCCAAAAATTTGTTGATGGACTTCGTGACCATGAAATGCAGAACACACTCTGTCTAGCCCGTCACAAGACAATGGTCGATATCTTGTCCGCTGCTGCTTTACAGTAAAAGGCAGCTAAGTATACTTCTGGTGGATACAGTAAAGTGAGGATTATAAAAGAGGAAGAAAAAGAAGGTAAACATTTGGTTAACATGATGAAGAGCCTTAATGGTAAAAAGATGAAGACGAAGACCATCAGGTGCTGCAATTGTGGTGAACTAGGACATGTACGCAGTTCATGCGAACGTCCTTAGGTCATAATAAATAAAGACACGTCGCAGGAAAACTAAAGCTGGGCCGGCCTAGAGACGGTAACTTCGACCCAAAACCCTTCCAAAGTATACACTATTGGTGGATACTGTAGCAACTAGGACCAACATATGACCACCAACCATGAATAACCGAAAACACTTTTACCATCAAGGTTGTGACTGCGGAGTACAGGTAAAAGTGCCAACATTCATGGGAAAAGCCAAGTCGAATTAGGAATTGGTACAGAAAAGTTTACTTATACTGTTAATGTCGCTAATATTGAAAAAGAAATGGATGTGATGAACTTGGATAGCTTCCAGTTGGATTTTAAGAACAGTGTGTTCAAAGTTGATGCCGAACAGGTTTTTCTACATTCATATGGGGACCCAAGAAACCGTGGAAGAAGAAACACCTGTCATGATGGATTCTTGGAACCACGATGAAGAGGTTGGACGTGGAATTCTGATCGGAAATAGGTTGGTCACGACTTCTAAAGAAATTCCAGTTTGTTTTATAAACGTTAGTGATCACCCAATTACCATCAAGAAGGAGACAAGAATCAAGACCTGTGTACCAATAAATTCCATATTTCTTCAAACAATTCCAATAATAAATGCAAGCAAATGATTGTAGCTGCTGGTCAATCTCTGAATCAATTAAAGAAAAAGTAAATAAAAGAATTTCATCGACGATATTGTGACATTGTTGTATCAAGAGAAGGAAAAACAGGAAGAACTTCTCTTGAAAAACATAAAATTAATACTGGTAACGCCAGGCCGATTCATCAATCAGCTCTAAGAGAAAGCAAGCTGAAAATATTGTTCGGTAAATAGAGGCAGATAGGCTGATAGAACCTTTTACCAGCCTATGGGTCACTCCAGTAGTCCTGGTCCAGAAAAACGATAAAACTACATGATTTTGTGTGGACTATCGTCAGTTGAACAATGTTTCCAAGATAGACAATTATCTTCTGCCCTGAATCGACGATAACTTGGATACATTGACCGAAAGTAAATTATTTTCTACCTTAGACTTTAAGTCTGGATTATGGCAGGTAGAAATGGATTCAGTAGAGAAATAAATGACAGTTTTACCAACAAATTTGGATTGTGGCAATTCAATTTTATGCCATTTGGACTACGTAACGCCGCCGCGACATTTCAAAGACATAAAAAATGTATTGAGAGGGTTATCCTGGAAAATATGGTCGATGTATTAAGACCATTAGGGAAGATATTTGATGAACATCTAAAGACCTTCAAGCTTAAATCCCAAGAAATGCCCAATTTCAAAATAAAGTTAATTACCTGAGTCATATAGTAAGCGAAGATGGCGTGGCTGTATATGAGGAGAAAGTCAGTTCTATCAAACAATGGCTCCAAATCAACTGATAAACTTCAAATAGGAAGTTTTCTTGAATTTTGTACGTACGACCGAAGATTCATAAGAAAGTCCGCAGATATTGCTAAGCCAGTAACATAGAAGAAGAGAGAGAATTCTGCTGCGACGAAGACTGCCCTTGAAACAATAAAGAAGCATTTAACAACAGCGCCAATACTAGGCTACCCACTACTAGAGGAAGAAATTATTCTGGATACTGAAGCTAATATTGTGGGAGTTAAAGGAATATTTTCACAGATTCACGAAAGGAAAAGAAGAGTACTAGATTATTTTAAAAAAGTGCTTTCTGAATCCGAAATAAATTAATGCGTCACGAGAAGAGAACTCCTAGCAGTTGTGAACACTTCTAGAAATACCTATATTATGGAAGGAAATTTTTAACCTGAGCCAATTATGCAGCTCTTAAATGACCCTCTCGCAAAAATAGATTACTTTTAACAATTCTACGAAACTTCTATATTTTTTTTTTGTTAAACCCTTTAAATTTTTATCAAAAACTTATATAGGATGATAGTTTAATCCTTAATCTTTTGTTAAAAAAAAAATATATTTTCATTGTTGTGCCGTCTAGACTTAAATCCAAATACTGAAAATTCACACATTTCGACTGAATTTGTTAGTAGTTCAACACCTTTGAAGATAAAATATCTTTTTAAAGTAAAATCTTCCCTGTTTAATAAAGTAAAATATTTAGTTGTTCAATGAAGTTACGTAATTTAACGAAAATGCCCCTATATGAATTTCGCAAACCCGAATAATTTCAGCTATTATTGAATAATTTGCAGATCATAAAGTAGACCAAAGTGAGCTGTCAATTGAGGCAGGTCATCGAAGCACCCTAACTGGCCGTCCGCTTCCACTCCAATTCGCGAACTTCACACGTGCTGATGTACATGTCGCACGTGACGCCACAGCCATGCATAATACATTATGTGACAGCGTAACACATAGCGGAGTTTTGTGAAGAGATTTCGTATCACTCGACATACTCGGAGGGTTTTTTAGTCTGCTGGGAAAACGCAGGTGACGTCCGCGTCAAAAAAATTGTCTGGTTTGGCTCGAAAATAAGGTGCGTGTAGATGATGTATGTAAGAGCAGTTGTCAACGCGTTTCCCTTGTTCTATTTTAAGAATACATCAAGTCTTTATAATGCATAAAATGGTTGTCTTTTTCTCAAAATGATTTGATTAAGCTTAACCTATATATTTAAATTAGTTTCATTTTGGTTGTAAATTTAATTAAACCGAAAAATTGTCCAAGCCTTGTGTAGTTTAATTAATTCCTTGGCCACTACTAAATGTATTATAGTTCTTCCGAATCTTAACAGAAAGAAAACAATCTCGCTCTTGATATTGAAAGAAAATTCTCAAACATTTACCTCTTAGATAATTCACACGTATTTCTCTAGAGATAGAACGTTCATTATGTAAAAGCTACTGGCAAATGGTTGTGAATACCACACCCGCATCGTAGCTCGTCATGAATTTCATGACTGATAGTTCTACGCGACTAATTAGTATTTAGTTTAAATTTGCCTGAATAGGCATAATTAAGCGGCGTTTGTTAAGTCAAACTTAAATTCAAAAATTGGTAAATATAATGGTTCTTATATGGAATTTGATATTCTCCCTGAACTGACAAAAATATGTACATAATTTAAATAAAAACTTGCTTAATATAAATTAGATTAAATGTTTAATTTTGTTCAAAGTTTCATTTGACTATATTCAACTCCTACTGTGCCTGTGGCCATGGAAAAAGTATAATCTGTTACTATGTTGGAAAGAAAATCCGATACACGTGGTTCTTCACGCTGGCTTAAGCTCGCGTTCTGAATCTTTCTCTTGTATCGAACTTTAATTTTAACCTTGTTACAGAATATACTATTACTTCTTTGTCACATAATATGTACATCAGTTAAAAATATTATCTACAACATTTTTAGGTTGGGGCGGAACTGTAGATATAGGGTAAACTGTCTCACAGTGATCCAATTTTTGCTTAGGCAAGGCTAGATTAGATTAGATTAGATTAGGAGTTGGACGTTATTTGTCCTTGTCCACCGCGACCTTTTCAGATCTATTGTGGGACTCCGTTTGTTTGTTTTAGAGTATGTCGTCTAGCCTGGTCTTTTTTTTATTAGACTTAGTAGCTTTGACAGTGGCTCCCGCATGTAGTTGCATGCAATTGGCTTTTCTTCGCCAAATGTTAGAAACCTCATTCCAGCCAGGCCTTCACATTGGCACAGGACGTGGAATGATGTTTCCTCTTCTTCTTCATCTTCTTCTTCACAAAACCTGAACAAAGTTGCTTCTTCTGTTGGATTTATGACACTCATGTGCCTTTTGAGGCGACAGTGTCCAGTAAGAAGGTAGGCAAGGCTAGCTGCAGGGTTTCACTAGATATTTCTGAAATTTATACATTAACTTATTCGCTGAAGTATTGGCTTTCAATTTCTATGAATAATTCAAAGTTGTTTTAAAAAAAGTACCAACCTTTCAGTATTTTAAAAAAGCAACGAGTGGTTCACTGTGTACCACGTAGTGGTCACAGTGAACCACCATTAAGTGAACAGTGAACCAAATTAAAATAAATTGTAAAAAACATTAATATTTTATTTTTGATATTTTTAAGTAAAAAATTAGGCAAATAATTACAAAACTAAATATGGTAGAAAATAAAATTTATTCTTTGAAATCATAGAACACTTAAAAACATTATACTTAAAGATAAACCATTTTAAAATATAAACAAATAGAACGCTTAGCGCAAATTTAAACCCGAAAAATTAACATCAAAAGAATAAAACTAATTTTTTTGTCTACTGGTACTTCCCTGTTCTGTGGGTTTCGGTAAAATCAGTTTTGTATCAGTTTTTAGAACGAATGCCAAGTCAGAAATATCAGGAGAAGAAAACAAAGTCTGCATAGACTTTCTTCTTAAATAACTGACTTCATATTCCATAGTTTAAATTCCTAAAACTTTAGCCACATAGTAGACTATGTCTTTGTTTCCCTGAAATTCAACCAATACAAAATCCCCTATGACAGGATCTGTAGTCAGCGGACCTAATTTTTCTTTTACTAACATCCCTTCGTCACTTTGTCACTTTCCAGGATTCCTAAAAGGTCAGATTCCGATGAAGAACTTTGCTGAAGCTCCTTTCTGACCGTCTTTATTCCTCCCTTGGCTTTGTCTTTTTTCATTTCTACTCTTCTTTGTTTCTCCTATTTAGTCTTTGCAATTTCTTCTTTTTCCGGAGTATCGGTTGCAATTAGACTTCTTCTTCTTTTTTCCCGTCTTTCTGATAGTTTTTCGGGGTTAAACTTTCACAGGTGAAAGGTGATACGAATGTTCTGTAGTCTGCTCTTCTGCACTTCCCAGTAAAAGATAAGCAGATGTATTTTCACGCATAGCTTCATTTTATTCTACTAAAATATTCGAAGGACCAGCTTCATTGATGGCACCTAACTCATAAATGGTTACGGTTGACCTGGATGACTAACTAACCACGATTCCATACTCGCATTGTAAAATGTCTTAAATGGTTTAAATAAAGCTACATCAAGAGGTTGCGTCTTGTGTGAAGAGTGGGGTGGTAACGTGAGAATGGTAACCCCATTTGATTTAGCCATTTCTAGTGCCTCTACTAACAAGTGGGGCTCGTTGTTGTCAAATATTAGAAGAGATGGATTTTCTTTAGAGGAAGAAATATGCTTTATAAAATGTTTGATGACCTCGGGAAACAATTCAGAGTTCTTCCAGCCACTTGGTGCTGCTAGGCCTATAGTTCCAGGAGGCGTTTCTTTAGTCATAAAATGTTTGAAATTCTTCCTAGGAAAAATTACTACTAGTGGAAGTAATTGTCCATTGGCGCAAACTATAGCGCATGTTGTAGTTAATGTTCCCTTTTCGCCACTAGTTACTTTGGAAATACATCTTACACCTTTGGGTGCAATCACTTTTTGGGGTTTTTGTACAGTCGTCGTCGCCGTTCATCCAAGTTGTATACCCCAGTGCCATCTGCAAAACTTGAGTGTCGTTTCAAAACATTTTCAAGGTTTTCAAAGTATTTTTAAACGTTTATCCGATTGAACCCTAAAGCCCTTGCTAAACTACAAGGCTTCAGAGCTCTTAGAGTCAATTCTGGATGTCTTGATCGGAAAGATCTTAACCATTCAACTCCAGCAATTTTGTTTTCGTTCCCAAGAATTTGGAAATTTTAACTTATTGATTGATGCTGTCTCGTAAGCCAGTTTCCGACAATCCATGTTCGTCAAACCATAAAAGTGATAGGCACAGTCTTTTAAATATTTAATGAGTGTTTGTTCTTGTTCTTCATTAAATATTTGGTTTACAGTATAGTTAGGGACAAATCTAACATTTTCAATATTCTCCAAATTTCTTGTTTTGGCATAATATCGTCTTAACGTTGGATAAGATAGTGAGTTCATTTTGCCGCATTTCTAATGCTGTAGCCATTTCTGATAAGCTCAAGAGCAGCTTTCATTTGCTCTTTTGTAAATTTGGCTATTTTTCTTGGCTTCTTGGATCTAGCCATACTGAAAAAAAAAATCAAATAATTTACCTCTGTATTAATGTGGAGAAAAAACATAAACATAATTGATATCTATATAAAGGACTTAAAATAAAAGAATTTTGATTGATATATGATCTAAGCATTATAACTTTCACTGTCAGGTATAGCCATGAACAAAAACGTACGTTAGGTTTTGCTCAGGAACAAAAAATAAACTTTCCATTTTTTTTATTTACGTACCTGTATTTCTTCGATTATCAGCACAACCTACATAAACAACTGCACGCTCCCGACTGAATGGTCAAATGAATGCTAACAACATATGGCTTCAACCTGATACGTTCGCCATTATGACGAATGATTCACTATGTACCGTGGTTCACTGTGGGACAGTTTACCCTACATCTAGAAAAATTACAAACGATTCAAAAATACTTTTTAAAAATATTATTAGGAAAAGAAAAACTTCTGACCAACTTTTTCGGGATGCATTCGTATTGGATTTTCGTCACACATTTTTCCTTTTTTTAATTAAACACAAACAAAATTTTATTGTAATTTGTCATTCGTATAGTACCAGAGTTAAATAATTAACTTCAAGTTCCGAATACACAAAACATTTTTGGGTAAAGAAATTTTAAGTACTTAGTTTTATAACTTTTTTTTATTACAAAATTAATATTTTTATATTTTGGTAGTCTCTGAATCCGCTACCGCCCCCACAAAAAGTTTCAGTGCCCGTTGGGGGCATAACCGCCCCGTTGGGAACCTATGATCTAAGTCCATATACCAAATTTAAAATCCTTGGTGAACTGTGATTTTTTTATTTGGTTTGTAATAGTAACTTTTCGGTAACAGATGCGTCAAAAATTAATTTTAATTCAAAAGACGCTAAAATGGTGGTTCCCACCTTATCGAAACTGAAGCCCACAAGGGTAAACTCGTAGTCTAACAAAAACGAGAAATGATTTAACTTGGAACGAAAGACCAAAAGCCGATAGTAGTATTAGGACGTTGAATTTTTTGTTTTGGCATTGGCATTACTTAAGTTCAACCATGTGATGATTTTCACAAGCCATTATTTTTAAAACCTTTCTATATCGCATTTTGATTAGGGTTTAAAAACTTGTTCGAGCAATTTTTAAAATAATAATTGACCCCTTTACCTCTTAAGCCTGCTCATGTAAAATATTTGGGCGCCTTATTACGCCTATTTATATTCTATTAATAAAGGACAGAAGAATGAGTATCTATGTTAAAAGAAATAAATTGGCTTTCAGTTCAGAATTATGTTCAGTACATGACTGATATTTATTTATAAAATAAAAATGACATAGTACCATCGAATCAGATCTATTAGAAAAAATTCAATATAATTCGCAATATCACAACTATAATACAAGAAGCCAATCTGACTTTCATGTACGGCAAGCCGTCACTAAAAGTTCTCAAAGTATAATTTTTATTAAAGGTTTAAAAAATTTAATAGACTGCTTACAGAAATTTAAAGAAAAACAACAATAAATGTATTCAAAAGTAACCTCAAACAATTCTTGATAAATAAAAATAAACACAAAATAAATTTTCTTGTGATAATACTCTTTAAACCTGCCCTTTTCAAGTATTTTCCTTAATTTATTGTTATTTTACCCCTCGTTTTACTTCTTACAATGTTTAATTTATTAATAGTTTTGAGACGATAGGTTATAGCAACTTATAGCCACAAAACTATTTTTGTGTTAAAGTGGATCCATAGAGAGCAATGTAATTAACAATAACCTTCTTTCAACATACAAATAAATAACAACTTTATAATTAAAATAAAAAACACAACAAAATACCTCGGTATCATAATTATTGATCAAAATTTGAAATGGGTTGATCACATTAAGTCATTAAAATTCATTTTTAAATTTTATGAATTGAGGAAATTTATGACTAGGAGTTTACTAATTATTATTTACAATTTGCTGGTTAAATATGTAAAGCTGCATTATATCCTACCTCTCTTTTATATAATAAAAAAGTGCTGTGTATAAGAACATTATATTATCTGTCTTGCTGTATCTTTATTTATGGATAGCCTTAATTGAGATTTACTACAAATTATTTACAACAAATATCAAAAGAAGCATACATTTTTAAATAAGTTGACATTTAAGAGCCATTCACATACCCAGTTGACATCTTGATACTTGACAGGCACAGCCTAGCATTGTTCTGATTTTTGCCAAATAAAATGGCCGGTTAATTATTCTATAGGATTGCGACAGAGAGCCAGTAAATTTGATAAAGGTGTTTTTGTGGCTAGGGGCGAAATAGTAAGTAGTACGCTTAATTTAGCACTACCATACAAAAGTAATTCTTAAGAAACTGCTTATATATTTGTCATAAACTGGCAGACTTGGCGACTAATTTCAAATAAAATAGCCTCCAAAATGACTATAGTTGCAAATATGAAGGTCGCAACCCACCTTAGAAATTTCACCTTTACTATCAACAGCTGTTGTTTGACAGGTCGTTAGAGAATGTTTGCAATTTATGGAATGTAAAGAATGTTAGGAATGTTGACGTTAGAAATAATTGAAATTCCTAAAATTGTCACATAAGAAATGCATAAGCGGATTTTAAGAAAATTGATATTAAAGTAGTTAGAATGAACCAAAACTTCTGAAAATCAATAGGGTTCTAATTAAGAAGTAATTATTCAAGAAAATCAAAACCGCAAGTCAATCAGAACTTTTTTTCTAAAGTTATTGTGCCGGCATACGTACACACAGACGACCAGACGAAATTTTTTTTTGCATTTTTGAACCCAGAATGTTCGGAAACATAAAAAAAGTTTTTAAAAATGGGGGTAAGAAAATTTTTTCGAATGCAATACTGAGGCCCCTTAGTCAATTTTGTTTTTTCATATTGACAAAATAAATGAAAAATCATAGTTGGCTAAGGATTTTCAAATTTGGTTTATGGACCTAGATGCTGATTCTAAACACTATTTTTTGGTCATATCTGCAATATAAAAGGCACTTTACTCCGGAGAAAAGACATTCTTGATTTATCAAAGCTCAAATTATGTTTAAACAAGCAGTGCTAAACTCCAAAAAACTATAATTTTAATTGAGAATTTTGTAGCCTTCTCAAGAGATGCTTCACCTATACGGGGACATAAAAAACAAAAATTAGGTCTAGAAAATCAAAGATACTTAAAAATTACTAAAAAATAATAACGAATAAAAAGTGTAGAAGAAGGCACAAAACAGAGAAGGTAAATTTGAGGTTAAACTGTGGTTATATTTCTAATAAATAGAAACTACATCTAAAGAAAAACAAAAATTCAAAAATAAGGTGCAAGAAACATAAATGGAAAGGAGGTTCCTGAAATTTATATCATTGTCGTGCGAGCTAATTTTGATCAGTTCATTCATGCTCTAATCTCATAAGACCCTCTTTGTCACACCCTATATATTGTTCCAATTAATCTTCATAAAATAATCTCGGCCGGTTCTAAAAAACTACCGCTTCGACTGTACAACAATTTACAAAAAATAACCATTTTTTGATTTAGTAATAATTTTTGCCACAAATGCGATTTTGATGACGTCAGCAAAATTGCAGTCCACTGCCCTGCAGGGAAAAATTCCTATAAATCCTTCGCACATTCTTTCGCACAACAGAGCCAGACGATACGTGTGGGATAAGGGTCAATGGGGATACGGGGTTGGAAGTCATCAAGTGTGTTTGTTGTGTTATAAGAGACGGGGTGATATTTTAGAAAGGATTTTAGGTGTCACGAAGGATAATTGAGTTGTCTTCGCAAATATGTGCCTTTCTGAGTGCCATTGCCGATGTCGTATCGGAAGTCGCAAGTAATGGAGGGATAAGGGGAAGATGTCGGATATATTTGTCGGGATTACTTGACGTGTTTTTCTCTAAACTTCTGGTATGAAGAATATCTCTGACGTTTGAACTAGTTTGTTATTTGAGAGAGAAATAACAATCTTGGGAATCAGTGCAGGTTTTGGATCTATTTGGTTTCATAAATTCAATTTATGTTTTCGTATACAGACGAATATTTTTATGTTTTAGAAATTTAAATCTTTATCTGTGTCAGATTATGGTTCAATTCCAAATAGAACTAAATCTCTAAATTTTTTTATTTTAGTATTCAAGACGAATAATATTAAGGAACAAAAATATCCGTGTATAAAAACTGTATGTTGGACCAAAAGTTAAATCGACTGTTTTCCGAATAAATGATATTTCTAAATCAAATTTTTAGACAAATTTTATATTATAGAAACTTGTAATAAAATAAACTAACTGCACTTCGTAAGATACATATTATGACTAGTTTATAATGAATATTATACTTAGACATGAATACATTTTTTGACTTGCATTAGAAGCTTTAAAAAGACATTGAATTGATTTCTTCTTGTTTTCTTTAGTTTTACATTTAATATTTATCCTGTTTTTCAATCTGGAACGACGTAAATCTTGCTTTAATCTTTCTTGTCATTCTTTTACTCAGGTACTTTTTTTCACATTATTTTGATTCTTTTCACTAATTTTTTAAAAAATCACTTCATTAAACATTGACTTACATAGAAAATTGACACCGCTGTCATTCGACGTGCCAACTGCAGTCAATTTCGCGAACTTTATAAAAAGAAGGACAGAAATTTAAAATTTGACCATTCTCGATTCGCCTTCTTCTGTCTAGTCTTCATAGTAGTGACTATATTTTCCTATATATAACATGGACGAACTAAATTAATGGTTAAAATGTCGGGCTGCGTGGTGGAGATATTTCCGAATGCCAAAAAATATGGGTAAATTTTTATCGAAGAAAGAACAAACTTAATTGAAGTTGCCCTATTCACTTTGAGGAAAGTAGTTGTGAGATTACTCTTAAACATAGACGTAAGAAAAGAAAACTGAATTTCACCAGGTGCCTCATTAAGCAAAGAAAACAAATCGGTATTTTAAAGTTTTAGCAGATAAAATAGTAGTTTCCTGTCCCAATACAACGGTCCTTTTGAAGTAATGTCATGCATGAGCAGGACACGAACAAGAAAAAGGTAAATGAACAGAAAAATTGGTTTTTAGTATTTTCAAACTGTTAAATGTTTAAATTTACCAAATAAAAAGTAATTTTTTTGTGTACTTACTTTTTATAAATAAATAATTTGTTACACACTTATTTTTATTTTACATAATAAGAAAAGAGATTGCAAGAGAACTACAATGCCCAGAAAGTACAAATTTGAGTACAACTTGTATTTTTAGTCTATATTTTTTACTTATCTTATGGCCAGGTTATGAATTTTGTCACAAAATGCCTATAATTTATGGGAAAAATTAATTATTTTTATTAGTATTATTTACCTTAAACATTCATATTTGTAAACAAATATATTACAAAATAACCATTAAAGCTTAGGTAACTGCATATAATCTAAAATTGGCAAAATATCGAATTTTTAATTTTAATGCTTATAATTCTATGTCCCACGTGACGTCACCGTCAGTCAGCTGCATGCGCAGGAACATACCATTAGTCTGTGTATCGTGGGTGGTAGCAAGAAGTTTTTAAATAAAATACAGTTGGAACTATTTCAGAGAGCCTTGTCAATAAAAAACTTTAATTTGGCATATTTGCCTTGCACTAAAGCAGCTGCTTACTAGCACTCCTTGAAGGTATCTATAGAAGGGAGTAGGAATGAAGGGGTAATGATTTAGACCTGCTGCAATAGAGATGGAAGGCCATCAACAACAGTTTGATCTGGAACTGTTTAACCACATATCCTTTACCTGTATGCTTGTTTCTGCAGAAAAGCTGGGCTCAAATTCTCAGCAGTATATGTGTACTGCAAAGGGCACTCGTGCCACAACTTCCTTAGCAAAGAATTCGACACTAAAATCGACATCATCTTAAAAAAGAATTCTGGTCCCGTATCAGAAGATGATGGTGATCTCGAAAGAGAACTGATCATTTTAAGGACCATTTTCCCTAAAACGCCGATGAAGATCCAAAAATTAAATTGGACATTACTTATATTTAATATTTTACTTGTGTCAAAAAGTAAGATTGAAATAATTATTGTTTAATAAAGCATTTCAGTTGATATAGGTCCCTGATCTTTACATCGGTTTCTTATCATTTTGGACTGGCATGATAATTACATAAGGCTGTAGATTACATATTTACGTAACCAATAGAATGACTTATATTGAATTACATATTTTCTAAAATGGTGATAACATTAAATTGCAAACGGCAGGAAATCCTAACTAGTAATACTTAATTGATAAATAGTTTCATTTGCAATAGCTGTTTTTAAGATATAGCCGTTAATACATGAATTGTCTAAATTGGCTAAACGGCTAAACCGGTTCCATTCGACGCGACATTTTCTGCTCATTGAGTGGATTAAAAAAATTATGAATTTGATTTTTTTATTTTACGTACCAGTTAATTAGCGTCTATTGTATTATTTTAGCTTTAATTGTATTCTTTCATGAAATTATTATTCTGTGTAAAGTTATGTTTTGTAGTTAGACTTCATTTGTTTTATTTGCCAATAAAAGGTATTGTATATGACAAAATTATTAAGAATTTTATTGGACATGTGTGATAAACGTAAAAATTATTAAATAAACAATAAATACTAAAATAAAGTAGTTAAAATTTCATATACTATTGTTACACAAAAACAAATGTTCAAAAATAGGCTTGAAATATATGGGAAAGTCAGTTGATTGTAAGTATGTTTTTAACAATAATAATCACTTCTAGGGGGGTAGGTGGCTTAGTGGTAGAGTCTCTGCCTGCGGATCCGAGGGTCCTAGGTTCGAATCCCGGGATTTCGACCATTCACTGTTGGGTTCTAATTAACAGTGCTGTTCCTAAAGTGGCGCTGGGAACCAGTAACAAAGCCTACACAGAACACGAGGCGAGATAACCTTAGCAGTTGAAGCCGATGACACAAAAAAAATACTCTCTCTAATTCAAGTGCAGCCGATTGAGCGACATGTGTAGGGTAAGGGACGGCTAATATTATTATTTTCCGTAACGCACCGGGGCGACTAAAAGATGATTAGAAAATCCGAAAAACCCCACCCACCATCATCGAAACGGTAACGTCTGGTGATTTTTATAATCTGGATGTCATATCAACAGATACTAAATTTCTGTCAATGCTACATCCATCAAACCCTATATAGAACTATGCAATAAATTCACTTAGTCTTCTGTCGAATTCGAAGCCGGGTGTCTCTTGACCACAAAATTGCTCGCAAATGAATGTGAGCGCCTTATACACCTACACTATTCATCCGATTATAAATTATTGTTTTCAAAGAACAAATATTATAACAAATATAGTCACTTTTTAACCTAACAAAGCACTCATGATCCTATCTTTTTTAATGTAAATCGTATGTATGTGTATTTACAGGCGGCTATTCTGGACAACCTAATATGAGAATCGACGAAATTGATTTATTATATTGACAAGTGAGGGGAAAATTAACGGCAAACATCATTATTCACTTCGTTCATCAAATAATACGCAAAATTTATTTAAACTGTTGAGTATGCGTTAAAATCTTTATACAAAATTTGTTTTTCGTATCACATTAAACTAATATTGCCAGTGAATAAAAAATCTAATTTTAAGAAACCCTTACTGATTTTTTAATCAGTCCATCACTGTCCGTTCTCTCATTGCCACTTCCTGATCTGTACAAAGATTCCAATCATCTGACCTTTCCGAGACCCAAATTTGACAACAATTTCAGTAACAATCGCCCTAACGAGGGCTCGCTGTCGATCAGTCCTCAGCGACCCCTCTGACAGCTAATTAATCACTCTATTACTTAATTGAAAGCGTTGAAAAGCCCCGACTAGGCTCTCTTCGGTTCTCGTGTCATTGTGCCTGCCATATTTCAAGCTTCTCGAATATGGCTAGTAATACGAAGACAGCTTTGGTTGGGTCGATTTTTGTAGAACGACGTTTTGTTTGGTTTGGAATTCGATGAATAATTTGGGAATATCTGTTTACCAGTCTCAGAACGTTGCCCGTGAGTTACGGTTAAGCAGTGGCGGCTTATGCCAATTTAAAAACTTTATAACCAATATAAATTAAGAGGATTCGTCCCTATGCTCTATCCCTTGACCTATTTATATATTTCAACAATTTATTAATTTTTCCACATAATCTTTCTTAATCCTAATGCGTTAGCAATATGTTAACAATGTTCCATCATTTTAAAACCATCACAGAAGACATTTCGTCCAACTGTAACCTACCAAAAGTGCTAAGCAACTTCCTGAGAGGAATTACTTAAAATTAAACTTTGAAAATTAAAAAAAAAATGAATTTATTAATAAAATCCTATCTACTTCGGTAACACAAGTTTCGGTTGTTTCGGTGTCAACCTTCGGGCCTTTGACGTCACTCAGACGGCAGCTAGGGGGTGGATATTTATAAAAAAATTCCGGAAATAGCAAACTATGTTTCTTTTTCCCCACAAATGCAGTAAATGAGGAAAGAAATAAAAGACAAACCTCAGCTTATGTTCCTTTATAAAAAAATTTATTAATTTTTCCAATTAAATTGTACAATCTTAAAATATTAACCTAATGGCTTTCAATGAATTTAATGATTAAATAAACCTAACTAAATATGGCAGGAAATCAAAACAAAGTCTATGTCATATGTATGAACCCAAAAAGCAAATAAATTCGCCAACAGGTGGCACGATTGGTCGTTAGCTTGGTACCAGGCGAAGGCGCTTGCGCAAAATGGTATGCAAAAAATTTGAGATCCTAATTTTTACCTTTACATAAACAGTGAAATAAAAAATTTATATATAAAAAAATAATGTACATATCCGCACCTATATCATAAACGTTTAATGTTGAAACACAATAAATATTTACTCCAAGTTTAAAGAAGTTACCTGCTTAACTTTTAGTTAAGTCCAAATTATTTAAGAAAAATATTAAACCATGAAATTTTATAATTAACTGTAAATCATAAAACAAAATAAAAAGAAAATGTAATGAACACAAAAAAATATTATTAACACAGAAAGGACTTGAGACACAGAGTTTATTTACTGAAACTCCAAGATTGGAAGAGTGCTACCGCCCCTTTATCGGGGGGTGCTTATTAGTAATGAAATTACCCCTTTGCTTAAATAATAAAGATATATAGCTCAAGTAGTTTAATGAACTACCGGAGAGTGGGTGAGGGTTATATGATTTAAACTACACTTATGTTACCCATATAATTTAATTTCAGTCCAGGATCAGTTCAGGTTAGTTTCTAGTTTGTAAGGTGAGCAATAATAACAAAAAAAGGGGCTAAACCTATCAAGTTGCCCTGCGATATCCAATTAGTACTAATTATTTACAGTGAGGTGAATATAAGTATATGAAATTAAAGGTAGATACTATTACTAAGGGTAATATATCTAAATATATTCGTTTACTATTACTAAGGGTAATATATCTATATTCGTTTACTATTAATGTCCTTTCTTTTAGGTATTTAGTCACAACAGAAGCTATCGATATTGTCCAAGCCAGGGATAATAGGCTGAGGTTCCAGCTCAGCTTATCAGCCTTAAAAGAATAAAAGGAAAGTTCTTATTTGTTTGTAGCAGATCCAAGTTGTATGGGGTGGTCTCGCTTTAGGTACACAATCTTCATGTGTGCTAATAATAAGTAGACAGCAGTCTGGATGTAGCATCCACAAATACATGTGCCTAGGAGCTAGTAAGCATGCAGTTATGGTCCAGCAATTAGCTATTAATGGAGACAGGCAGTAAGACTGAAGTCCAGAGCAAAAGCAGGTAAGCGGTAAGCGTTAATCTTTAAAGGTTCTAATTTAGCTCATGCAAGCAATTTATAGGTCTCTTAACCCAATACTAAAAGGCCTAGAAGGAAAGGCAATATAAGTAATACAAATAAGGCGAAAGGTATAGCTAAATATGGACTTACCGAATATAAGGTAGGGCCGTGCTAGGAACTACTTTATTTACAAGAAGTGCTGTCAAGACTAGACAATGTAGTTTCCTAGTGATAGTTGTAATTGTCTCTTAATATATGGCTTTTATTCCGAATAAAATTCGATAAATCTGAACAGGCATCACATGGATACAACAAATTCATGCCATCAAAGAAAGAGCCAAAAAGGAAGGAAGTTCCTTGATTTAATGGCCGACCAATATCGCCAACTATTGAAATTTTAGAGGAAAATTGCATCTGTTCAAATAATAAATCATAACCTTGCCATAGAATATTTAAGAAATGAAATAGGACCTAGTTACACTAGAATAAGAAAGGTCAAGGTTAACAGATGATTGTCAGAATGAAATGTTCACATTTTCTGTAGGTTAACCAAACTTTGAACTATTAAATTATCAACTTCTAAATCGGTTTTATTTTCAAAAGGGTAAGTTTCATTCAACTTTATATAACTTGTGAAAATGTATATCATTTAATCGATTTATTTTTTTATTTTCTCCTATTTAAATTAAAACCGTAACAAGAGGTTAATTTACTTAATCTAATCTTTGCCCTTCATGGGTCTTAAGCGTCTGCTTAACTTATAGTTAAGTCTTGTGATTTTAATTAGAAAGAAATCTAAAAACTGAAATGATGAAAGTGGCCCTTATGTCTTAAGGTGTTTATGGTCAATACCCAGGCTGAGACAGTAAGTTCTTGAATACCAAAATTTTTAAATAGGGTTTAATTAATTAAATTATGAAATATATTGATAAAACATAAGTTATCAAATACCCACAAGAACATTCTGTGCACAAAAATATAAATAATGTTGAGAATACCTTGAGAACATTCGTTTGAAAGTGAATGTTAAGTCTAGCTGAAACCGTTGATCTCCGGAGTGTTAATGCTCCGGGTAAAACAATTTCTCGTAAAGGGTCGAACTGATAGCCTTCCAAGTGTAACGAAAAACGAGACAGCAACCATTATTAAAGAATCCACTTCAATATTACACATTCAAATGCCGATGGATCTTCAATTATTTTGTTTATAAATACCTTTAGCGGGTGTGGATTAGGTCGTCAAAAAAAAAACATGGAAATTTATCAAAAACACTTAGTCCCCTAAAATATAATTTACCCGTTCTTCCACAATTAATATTGGAGTAAAATCTAGAATCCCCTTTAAAAGTATAACTCGATGGTTATATAAAATAAAGATTTGACTCCTCAGACCAAATTTGAGATTCCTTGTTTTTCTTGACCTAAGTCACAAATATGGCAAATGACAAGCCGAATGGGTTCAGAAATTAATCCTCAGAAATTTATCAGCCTATATAACTTAGAGACTATTTACGAAAATTTACCCTACAAACTATATCTATATACAATATAACTACATTTAGAAAAATCTCCTAAGCGCGTACAAACCTACAGTTAAACGAACGCACCTCGTACAGCGAATGCGACTTGAAATCGCTCCCTGCGAAGATACCATAACGTGGAACCCGGAACCAGACTAAACGATACACAATACATGACACTGACAATTATCGTACCCCGTCGTTGACTGATATTTACTGTCAATTCGAACTGAAATTGAATCGGTGAGTTCGAAAACCATACATGTCCAAAATGAACCTTCCGAGAAAAACAATAGAAACCTTTTTAACGAGTCACGAATATGTACGGTTTTTTTTGCCAATTTCATGAATGTAATCAGCTGTACTATGTTAACAAATAGGTATTCTAGTACAGTTTTTAATCTCAATCGATGAATAAACAAATTTTAGATCTCACCGATTCAATTCGTACTGTCAAAATTAAAACAATAACATTGTATTAAAATAATTTCTCTGAACAAAAAGAAAACAATTTCGATGAAATTGGTATCGAAAATATTTTATTACCTAAAGGTAAGGTTATAATACATAACATATAAATAAATTCGCAACGAGACTGTCTATTTTTAGGAGAATCTAACACATTGAAATAAACCAGTTTTGAATAAAACCATAAAAATGTATAACTCAGATAATATGAACAAAATACGATACCCATGTCCAGTGAAAAGATGAATTAAATTATAATAATGATATATAAAGGCTAACACTACATACAGCCAGTTCACGACAAAAATAATGGCTTTAAAAGCTTATCAACAATACATAAGGTTTTACCTTTTATTCGTATATTTAAACAAGGTGAGTCGAATTTTTCTCTAGTAATTTGAGCAGCTAAAAATGCACGTTTCACAACCTGTTTAAACTAACTATTTACTGAAATAAAGTCAGTGATAATTTTCTTCCAAACAAAATAAATGTTCTCTAGTTTCAGAAGCCAAATTCTCTCTCCAGTCCTGTGGAATATGATCTGGTTATTGATAGGCTGCTTAGGACTCTCAAAAAATAATGGACATAAAACCCTGAGAGAGATCTAGTGATTAAGGTGCAGAATAACTACAATAATATAGTTATCTCTAAACATAGTAACAAAAGAGATAGAAAACGAAGGACCAAAAATTTGTCACAATAAATCTACTATACCTAATAATTATTGCATTTTAGCGCAGAAAAAAATTAGTGGAACTATATAGGACCTCTAATACTACGAAGTAAAAACATCCAATTAAAGAAAGAGTTTAAAGAATCTGGAGATTATAATTGACTCGTAATGTACCTGCAGAAAATGGCAAGGAAGACGGAAACATCACTAGTGATGGCGAGACACTCCTTCAGAAAATGAGACTGAAACCAGACATGGTATATTGGATATTAAATATGGTGGTAAAACCGATAATAGCATACGCAGCTTTAGTGTGGGCAGCAAAGACAACAAAACAGCAATAATGAGACAATGCAAGATACAAAAACAACCCCCACAGCTGCAATTAAAGTTTTAATAGATTTTTCATCACATTATCTTGTGATACAAGAGGAGGCAAGATAAGGTGCTAGATTATAAAATAATCTAAAAAAATTTAGCACTAGACTGGCTCACATAAATTAGATTTACAAGGTAAGAGACAAATGATGTGCTAGACATAAGAACACAATCACTTAACCAATATTTACTCATTTATTTGAGGATTTAATACCAAACCTAACAGGCACCTAGTACCCAAAGACAGGAATAAACCTGGTACCCACATGGATCAAAGAGTGCAGAAGGCATTAGGGAGGCAGTATTTTTCAA
The DNA here is from genome assembly GCA_927349885.1 of Psylliodes chrysocephalus. NCBI lineage: Eukaryota > Metazoa > Arthropoda > Insecta > Coleoptera > Chrysomelidae > Psylliodes > Psylliodes chrysocephalus. The sequence continues at coordinate 21,028,691 of OV651821.1, read as the reverse complement.
AAATTCTTACCTTAGCTATGCAATAAGAAAAGATATCTAAGTATTTCAGACAAAGTTTTAAGCAATTTTGCAATGTGGAAAAAAAATAATTAGGAAATCCACAGAAAATAAGCACACCTAAATAAGGTTAGTCAGCCAGGAGCCCCTTGAGGCCATATAGAGTCAGAAAGTGACTTCCAGGCTGGTATGGAATTGAATTGCATTAAAAGACTGAGAACACTGGGAGGTCGAAAGAGAGTAAAACCAGTTTATATACCAGGTCATCAAGGGGAGGCCTAGTAAAATCAAATATAAACGTTGAAGTACCAAAACTACAGTTCGAGACTTCACAGAAGAAACTATTAATAAAGCAAAAGGTTTAATAACAAATATAATGATGATTTGACCAGGTACTCTAGCATTTTTGTATACACATAACCTATACTGTCAGTGTTTTAACACGTCAAAAATTTTAATCTGAAAGAACATGAATTTATTAAATCCTTTAAGAATGCAACATTCTTAAAATAAATACCAACATTTTTAAATGTAGAAGTACTGAAATAGGCCATGCGAATCAAAATTTATTTAGTAATATATAGACCTAGGAATATATGCACCTAAAAACTAGTTAAATATGCGCATATATATGCCGCAAAATACTTCAATATATGCGTAAAAAATTGAAAAATATGCAGAGCATATGCAATAAGAGTAATTTGTTATTTTATCGAAATAGTTTATTAATATTTATTATTTGTTTTATTTTACAATACCTAATATAATACTTAATAATTATTTAATTACGACTCTCAATGTATTTTGCTCTGGAATATTAAATTTACAATATTTTTGCAAAAATGATCGGAGATTTTGATTATTTAATCGTATTAAAGGGATATTCGAAGTCACTAAAGCTTTGCTTAAATCTTCATTAAAAATAGCTTGTTTACTTTAGACGATCCAGATTCTAAATATTGTTTCAAGGGAAGTTAACTTTGTCTGCGAATGTCTTTAGATTTCTGCTTTGCTATATGTGAGGGTGTTTTCGTTGGTCGATTTGAAACTTTTTTTTACATGGAATCTAAAACAAATACATTCCTGTAGATGTTGAAGTTTTAATTAAATTAAATAAATGCGTACGTTGTAAAGTTGCCCTACTTCTTTTTTAACTGTAAGTTAAAATAATATTTTACTGTCGTTTGATTTATCATTGTGAAAGGTCAAAATAAAATATAAAATAAAAAAGTACTTACAATTTTAGAACATGTTTTACAAAACACCTGGTTATCACCTTCCACAACAAAATCTAAATAAGATTTTACTCACGACTCAATTAATTTTGCCATTTTTCTCACTGGTTAACACAACACAACAATAAAGACTGAAAAGAAGTTGAAAGTAAACTGAGTCATTTAGAAATTTGAAGATATCAATACAACTACCTGAAAGGATACTTAGCAAACTTTGTTGGTTTAAGGCCACAGTACCACCCCCAATATTCGTAACATGAACTAATTTTGATAGATGTCATTTATATGTCATAAATTAAGAATCCTTTTGTTCAACAGATGGAGCAATATTCCATATTTAATAGTTCTTTTGTTCAACAGATGGCGTAATAATTTTATTAATTTTAAACGGTAATTGTTATAAAATAACAAATTCATCACCCCTAGCCACTACGCAATGCGATGATACGTAAACGAGTTCTTGACCTTGCAAATATTTTCGATGTAGCAGGTATAAAAATAATATTTTGGATTACATTCGGAATATCGGTATATTTACTTAGTAGTTCATTCTTGTGTCCAGTCAACAAAGGATAAAGGTCTTCGTATCATTACGTAGGGACCTATTATACCATACATGGTGTTTCGTTAAGAATGGGACATAGAACAACTGACGATTCTCTGAATAAAATAAGACAACTAAACAAATCATGTTTAGATAAAATGTTTCTCGTTTCCGAATTACGGTGTTAAAATCCAAAAAATATTTATGGCTATATTTTTTTATTACTCACAAGAATTTTACTAAATTTGGCAAACGGTTTTGATGTTATAATATCCACCTATCAGCAAAAAATTAGTTACCTGCTTTAATTAACGTTTCCAGAGGCGTACAGCATGGTACGTAATACGGCATCCCTTCTAAATTTTACGTCACTATCCAAAAAGTTATTTAGACATAAAATTTTAAATTTTTTGATGTTTTTCAAATAAATAATGTACTCTTTTTAGAAATTTAATAAAAAAAAATCAAAATTTTGGACAGTGGACTAAAATTTAGAAGGGAAAAAGGTGTTACTTGCCCATGAAGTATGCCACTGGCAAAGCTTATTTAACTTATTTTTTTTGCTGAGAGGTGTATTTTATTACACCAATAACGTTTGCTGAATTTAGTAAAATTAAACTGAATAACAAAAAAAATTGTAGCTGTTTATAATTTTTGATTTTCGAGTAATGTTTTACCTACGGATGTTTCGTTTAATCGGCTTATTTCTCATCAGTTAATCTTCAGTTGCTTCCATTCTTAATGGAATACCCTGTATATACCGAAAGGTCTTGCAGCCAATGAATCAAATAAAAAAAAAGAAAAATATAATAAAAAAGTGTTTTTATTACCGTATTTACCCACAATACTTTATATAGATCTGCATCAGTAAAAATTATTTTCAACAAATTTAATCTCATTTATATGTAGTATGTTTGTGTAACTTGGCGGCATACGGAAAACTTTTTTAAGAATTTTAAGAAAAAATCTTATTTTTCATAAACAATTGAATGGTCTATTAATTTTAGAAAAAAAGTTACTTTACATAAAAAGTTATGCATGGTCTAAAACCTAAAATTCAAACATCTGATATCAAATTTTATCAGTCGTATATAGGGTTTGTCGAAAATAAATTTTTTGACAAACCTTGTAAAACCGACTGATAAAATTTGATATCGGGTGGTTGCATTTTCTGTTAGACCATGCATACATTTTCATAAAGAATAACTTTTACATAAAATGAATAATAAAAAAAGTTTTCTATATGCTGTCAACTTACATAGACGTACTGTGTGTATGCAACTTATGACATATTGCTGAGATAATGTTTTTGTAAGAAAAGAGAAATTAATTATAAAAATTTACTTCATTTGTAGAGTCGTAATTTATGTTTTCATATTAAGTTTTTATTATAATTTTTTTTATCAATTTAGAATTACAGTACTATTTTCAATTATTAATAAAACTTACGTGTTCATTTTAGATTAATCAATAAGAAAAATAAGCATTTTTGAAATATTAATAACCAAATACACATTAAACAACAAATAAATAAAAAATCATTTAAAACACGTTGTCTGCCGAAGCAAATGTTTTCTAAAAATTTAAGTCTGTTTTTACGTTTTAAGTAGTTTAAGTAAATACTTAGGTAAACTACAATATCTAATAGATGCGCGAATAAAATACATACACGCGGCGCGGGATTAAATTATTACAAACATATGTGGCGTGCATATATTGTTAATAATATATTCAGGACATACACAGGCCCGTCGAGAGCCAGGCCGGGCCCCAGGACAATTCGCTAGATCGGGCCATGTGACAAAAAAATCTTTAACCAAAAACTGTTCCTCTTCTACTGAAATAGAATTTAAAAGCTCTTTACATCAAAAACTATTCTCCCTTTCAATTACTTCTTCTTCTAAACAAAAAAAAAAGTCCTCACCCGAATAAAACTTCTCTAGGCTAAAACTTTTAATTATTTTAAACTTAACTTCCCTCTCTCATCTTGTGTCGAATTTCTCATGCAGAACAAAAAAAAAACTTTGCCGGGCCCCCTTACAGCGCTGCCGGGCCCCCATTTAAGCCCGGGCCCCGGGAATTAGTCCCGGCTACCCCCCCCCCCCCTCTAGTCGGCCCTGGACATACATTAGTGCGTAATTGTTCAATATTTCAATTTGTGTTATGGACACGTAAATAATTTCTAAATAAAAAGTTATATGAATTTCAAAAATGGGTATTTTAAAGATATTTTTAGACATACAGTGTTTTGCGTTTTTGTCTGACAAATAAAAAGGTATATTTTTTAAATAAAAAACCCTGTATTTTACTTCAGTTTTAGAATGCTGCATGCAATGCTGTAATACTGCATTTAACCCTAGAACTTTATTAACAAATATTGCAGGGTTGCCAATAAATTAATTTTTTTATGAAATTAGAGAATGATGCAGACCCTAAATTAAATTATAATTTAATTTAAAAAAATAGTAATAAGATACTAAGCTACCCACATAGCACACGGACGTCTTATGGACGTCTAAAAGACGTCCTTTAGGGACATAAAGGACGTCCGAGGGACGTCCTATTTTGGTACCGGGACGTCAATCGGACGTCCCATGGACGTCCTAATGTCCCGTTTCTGTCCATCTTAGGGACGTCCCTTAGGGACGTCCCTGGGACATCCCAAAAGGACGTCATAGGGACCTTTGCGGGACGTCCTAGGGACGTAAATCAGACGTCCGAGGGACGATATTTGACCATAATCCATAAAGGGTAATAATAACAAAAATGTTAACAATAAAAGAGCTTTATTTAACAACTTTTATCCTAAAAAACCTAGCTAGAGTTAAACGTTTTCAGTTTACAAAAAAAAAACAGGAATATGAATTAAATTTAACACACAGTGCTGGCAAGATGAAACCTTGGGTCCTACTTATAGCTTGTGTCGACAAAACTGAGTATTATAATTTTGTCCAAATTAGTTTTGTTCCAACTTTCCGCCATTAAGGTATTTTCTTTCCGCCAGCGGCTACCGACAATACACATCACTTATTCTCACATCAACACAAAACACTCACTTCACTTTATAACCACTTTACCACCAGCATCAAAAAAATAACAAATAACACTATATAACCTTCTTTTTTCTTCGTTAATCTAACTCACTTATTTAAGTTAATTATTGAATGCCGAAAATTGTAGCTATTGTTGTTCATTTGAAAATAAATGATAGGTTAGGTTTTCTGTCCTCATACTCTTGCAAAATCAAAACGTTGAATTTCAAGTCCCTTGGACGTCCCATTAACGTCCCGGACTCGGACCGAAAACTAAACGCTTTGTCGAAACGGGACCAAAATAGGACGTCCAGATGACGTCCTTCTAAGGACGTCCTAGTGTTAACTGTAATCGGAAGTCCAGTGGACGTCCTATTTAGGTCCGGGACCAACCGGACCAACAAGGGACCAAATCAGGACGTCCATGGGACGTCCTGTGCTATCTGGGTAACGAATAGTGGTGATAGAACTGGATTATTTTATACAGAGTGTTTTGAAAAACAAGTCTTAAATATGGCTAATTCCAAATTAAATTTATTTAATTTTTTCAAATGCCACACGCTGTATGTTATTTAAACATACAATTCCTTATAAATTTACATATCCAACGATACCAATATGATAGTCAATAACACATGAGTTTTATAATAGGAAATACGAAAAAAAAAAAATAATATAAAAGTTGTATGACCATATTTAACAATTATTCATAAATATGCAGTGTGCATTTTTAAAGCAAAACACCCTGGTTGTTATACATATTTGATTGTTTTTACATCGTCGAACAATATTTTCAATTTGATTCATTTGATATGTTGTATATAGAATGTGTCAAAATTTGAGGTTACGATTTTCTCAATTTTTTAAATGTGATACTCTCTATGTTATACCACCAATTAATTAATACAGTGAATTCCATTGAAACAATTAAAAAAATCGTAACCTCGCGCTTTGATACACCCTACATATAACATAGCAAATGAATGAAGTCAATTAAAATTATTTGACAACCTGAAAACAATCAAATATGTATAACTACCTGCAGGGTGTTATTCTCTAACATGTTGGTATTGTTGAACAGGCAAATTTATAAGGAATTGTATGCTAAAATATGTTGCCTTTGAAAAAATTAAGTAAATTAAACCTCAAAGTAGCCATATATAAGACAAGTTTCAAAACACTCGGTATAAAAGAATCCAGCACTATCAACACTATTTGTTATCTTAATGTGCTACAAGTCTGTATATTAAACAATTTTGAAATTAATGTAATCCTACCCAAATTATGATAATTTAATTTGGGGTCTGCATATCATTCTCTAATTTCATAAAAATTTAATTGCTTGGCAAACCTGTAATAGTTTTTTTTAAACATTCTAGGCTTGAATACAGTATTACCAAATCATTCTAAAACTGAAATAAAATACATGTTGTTGTATTTAAAAAATATGCCAGGCAAAAATATAACACCCTGTATATCCAAAAATATTTTTAAAATATGTATTTTCTAAATCCATATAACTTTTCTTTGAAACATGTTTGCGTGTCTTTAACACAATTTAAAATATTGAACAATTACGCACTAATGGGACATACACAAGGGTACATATACACATAGCAGTCAACGTGTTAACTCAGAAATAAAGTTCCTTATAAAGATAAAATAACATTCATTAGAAGAAAGCAAGTCCCGCAAATATTACGTGCGTACCATACAGTGATGCCAGGTCATTCGGATTCAAATTACATCTCAATGCAATAAAGTTCCTCTCCCGCATTTCACATTTCACCCACTTTAAAATTAAATTCGCCTGAGAAAAAATTGTGAAATTATCGTATAAATCGATATTTATTGTACATCTGGCAACGTGGCCAATACTTGTTCACACGCAAGGAACACAAATCGATAATTTTGTATCTGGAACGCAAAGCGAGACAAATATATATGAAAATCACGAAACAATAAAAGACGGCATACAGCTGTATCATTGTTTCAAAAATTGGTACCTCTAAACAATAATTTACCTATTAAAACCATCTCTAAAACAGAGTAGCTAGATTTTTTTTACGGTGACATCTTCTTAAAAATAGATGAACTACATGAACTATACACAATTACAGGAATTCATAGAAAATCTCTAATTTGACAAATAAATTTATCAAATATTTGTTAATCGTATTTCCAGTTAGATTTAAAAAATACGCAATAAAATTTAGAAATATTTTGGCGGGATACTTGGAAAAATATGTAGAATGAAATCTCCTACTTTTTAGCCTGTGGTTTTAAAATCACTTTTTATGATTTTTTTTTAAATTCAGTGTATAAACAGGACAAATAAAAAATAGGAGATTTCATTCTCCAAACCTTATACTTTAAGCTGGTAGAAGATTCATTTTAATACATTTAGCGGGATTTAAATGCAATCCGAAATGGTGAACCCTTGCTTCTTATATGAAAAATACAGTGATACTGCGCCCTTAAGGAGGGTGTTTATAATTTAATCCTCTCAAGTACCTACACCGTTAACCGTAATTTATTACAGGGAAAAGTTAATCCTTCAAAATTTTAGGAAACCGACCTGTAAAGGCATTTTACAAAATATTATTTTAGTCCAAAACTCATAATTTTAATATGTCCAGCCAATTAGTACGTCAGATATATGCCAAAAAATTAACAAAATGTCAATATATGCATTAAAAATCAAAAATTGTATATATATGCAACATATGCAAAATATGGCGTTTTGCATATATTCCTAGATCTAGTAATATACCTACTCAAAAAAAAGAAATACATTTTTTCCAAAGGACCAGACACTTTTCTTATTTAAAAATGGACTTATGGAATTGTTATGTTGCAAAACTCGAAGCTCTGACAAAAAGTGTCCATTGGCCCAAACCGATTCTATGATTAGTTTTCGATGTACAAGGTGCTAAACATCGGAAATATAAGCATATTTCTCATAAACACACATTTTTTATTCGCGTTTCTTGTAGAAAACATGAATTATAGATTATATAATATTATTATTTTATAAAAAGTTGCTGTATAAATTGATAATTACAGGGTAATTTGAAAATATGATATATTGTTTTTTTTTAACTATTTTATAATAGCGTTAAAAATATGAACAATTATCACTGTACCATGAAAATATAGTTTAAGTAATAATTGCTTCATGATGATACATCATATTTTATACTCATAAATGTTGTTAAAAAGGGGAATATATTGTTTTTCGGTTTTAACAAGTATAAAACAAGTATAAACGATGTGTCCTGTATTTTTATAATTATATTAAATAAAAGACCTGTCACTCTGTCATAAAGCGTGTTAACCGATTGCAAAAACTTTACATAAACACTTTTTGTTACAGCATCGAGTTCTACAATATTTCAACATTTCAGAAATTATGACGAAAAACCATTTACCATGAAAAATGAAAATAGACAGGCGTGTGCCAATGTTACTTTCGCGCAAGCGTGCTCCAATAATGTCAAATTATGACAATTCGCGGAAGACGTCAACTTTTTTGAATGTGAAGGCGCCTACTTCGGAGAGTGATCGTAGAAAAAATTATTTAATTTTAATTTTCATAATTTAATCATACATAAATATTATAAAACACATTTAAGGACAAAAAATACCAATCATACAAAATATTTGTATAAAACAAATAAGTGTCAATTTTCAAAAATACATAAATTTAGCGATGTGCATGAATAGGCATGCTCATATCCTCTTGATTCTCAACGCCAACCCAAGTATATCTGTCCTTCTTCACAAGAAGAAAAAATATTCTTAGGCAGAAGGTAGCAACTCAAATAGAAAAACATGAGGAAGGTAATTTAGTACCACTCCAATTAATGGGATAGCGTTGGTAACGAAATAACAGTTGCCAGAGTTGGTTGTCAACTCGTGCAAAACTTCTCATTTCAAGAATTTAAAATGACTGTTGCAACTGAAGGTGCATTTGATTTTGAATCACTTTTCACTACCTTTTTATTTATTAAACTTGATAAGATAAAACTTAGCTTCCAAATTACTAGATTAATAGTAAAAATTATTAAAAATCTGCAGAGATGCTTGTTGCCAAATGGTTCAAACACTAGGTCAGAATATTTTTGTCTTGGAATGAACTAGGTGGTGTTGACCTTTTAGTTGGACCGCTATTGAATAGTTTAAACTACAATTATCACGTAAATAAATATGCTAGCGTTAAATGTAATCATATTAAAGAACCATGTGGGTAAGCCTAAAAGAATTAAATTTTGAATACTAGTTCTTATTCGGTACAAAATTGAAAAATGTTATTCAAAATACAGCTTTGAAAGGTTTAAGGATTCCAGAAAATTCTCACATATTTTATCCTTTCATCAATAAAACAAAATCGACATGTGGTGTGGAAATTTATGTATCGACAGTTGGGCTACGACAATCTTGTTTAATGTGCGCGGCGTCCTGAACAGCGATTTTAGATCAGGAGGCTTAGAATTTCAGGAATAAGGCTCAATGATAGCTTTTTTATTCTGCGCATTCTAAACTATATTTTATTTCATAGCTACTTTGATAATATTATTTCTAAATAGAATAGACAGAATATTAAATTTTGTTAACAATAAATAAAATTTTCTGGAAAGAGGCGCCATAGAAAAATATTTTCTTGTCAAGCAAATATTATCAATGCTCCTTAAAACTTTAAACATCGACACATCGTGGAGACAGATATTAAAGCAGCCACAAGGAAGAAGCTTGACATAAATCACAAAGAGTGGAGAGAGAATAGCTGATTTTGTAGAAATAAGAAAAAAACGAGAAATTGATGTATTGCTAGTTTCACCCCAAAATAGAACATTTTAAGATTTATTGTATAAATGTATTCAGATTATGAAATTAAAGTTACACGCAAAAATATATGATGTACGTGTCAATTTAAAAACGCAATAATATCTTTTGAACAAAAAAAATGTCAAAAAGTTTCTGGGATAGGAAGGAGGAACTAAAATTATAATATAAGCTCAGGGAACTATTTTCAAACTATGGGAGATTTTAAATAAAATATTATACGTCAATGTGGAAACAGTATTTTTAAAACAAAACCAGCAAGAACTCACTGACTGTTTTTCTTGGTTTATTTAGAGAGCATATCAATTTTCCCAATAATTTTAATTCTCGCTGGTTTTAAAAATACTGTTTCCACGTCGACGCATGACTAGAGATGGGCAAGTGAAAAAAAAATTAAATCAATATTTTTAAGTTGGATCGATTATTATCTAGTAAATAATATTGATATATCGTGTTTGCTAAAACCGCGGTCCAAAATAAATCATATCCGAAGCTAAGATATTACTTAAAATTGATGCTTTAAAGCAAGTTTTGAAAATTAGTAGTTTTTTCGTGGGTAAAAGGTCACTGTGGAATAGATGCCGATGAAAAAGTTGATAAATCAGCAAAAAATGCTACAGACTTAGATACCATAACACAATACATTTTTACAGCGAACGACATTAAAGCCATTATGGCTAAACTATATAGAACAGAATGGATTAATAAACATAGAAATCATATTACAAAAAAAAAACAAAAAATCAAACAAAAAATGCAACAGAAAAAAGGGTATTTAAAAAAAATGGGGAAAAAAATATATAATTTACTTATATTACAAATTTTAGTTAGTAGAAATTAGATGAAAATAAAACATTGTAAAATCAAAATAAGGACTAAAAATAGGCAAATGGATGTAAAATCTGCAGTCATAGAACCCCAAATAAGAAGAAGAAGAAGAAGAAGAAGAAGAAGAAGAAGAAGAAGAAGAAGAAGAAGAAGAAGAAGAAGAAGAAGAAGAAGAAGAAGAAGAAGAAGAAGAAGAAGAAGAAGAAGAAGAAGAAGAAGAAGAAGAAGAAGACCTAAAAGTAATTCCAAAACATTCAAAGCATAAATACTGAATACACATGTAGAAAATAAGTATTTAGTTTGTTTAATGATACAATTTTAATCAAACCAAAGAAGTCCACCTCATTGGAGATACTGCTTTACGTTGCCATTACAAACACATGTCGTCACACGTGACAGATGACAGTTTAAACTAAAGTCACTAGTCACCACAGACCACAAATATACACATAATAAGTTTGTTTTAACAGAACCGATCCGAATGTATCTGCACAGTAGCATTACGATTTAACCGTACTATTTTTCATACTACTCATGCACAGATAAATTCCGAATGGTTCTGTACTGCTGTTGGAACAATCATACTAATTTAATTAATAAATATATCGAATTCGATATTCGAAAATAATTATCAATTATCGATTAATGAAGAATAAAAAATATCGACGATATTTATCGATTATTTTATGAAAAAATATCGATATTTTTATATATCGATTATTTTTACCCAAGCTTACGCATGACATTTCTCATGAAAAACTTGAGAGAAATGAGTATTCCCATAGTTGAAAATAGGACTCCAGACTCCAGATGAACAAAATAAATAGGTAATGGGCGACATGTAACATACGATTTATTTAAAGCCAAACATATTACAATTTCGTTCTCCAGGGATGTATCAAGTAGGTTTTTTATCAGAAACCAAAGATATATTTTTAAATATTTTATAAAAGACGGATTTAAAGAAAAATTAAAATCAAATATAAAGTTTTATTTTCCAAAAGAATTAGGTAATAAATTAAATTTATGAAAAAAATTGTTAAAATTGGATAGATTTGGCCAGTTGATAATTTGAACACTCCACAGTAGATGCGCAAAAGAGAAATAAAATACTTAAGTGTAGTGGAGGCTTATATGTAAGGAATACATTTCCCTAGTACCAAAAGAAAGCAATTTATATAAATTTAAAATAGAAATGTTATCTAGCAATACTATTTTTAATAAAAATATTATGTAGGCTTGATGCTAGCTCATAGAGGCCAAACCTAGTCGCCACTGAAATAGTAAAATTCTGTGGTAAATGACTAAGTTTTCTTTTAAAGGTTTAACACAGTAGTAAAATTATTGATTCACTCTACTTCTTATATTCCATCTATTTATACTTTTATACAGTTCTTTTAGTATTGGTTGTTCTAATAGAAGTACATACTAGGTTTAAATTGTTCTTGAGTATATTGCAAAATTATAAGGAGCAACAGAAAAAAGAATATTAATATGAAGCAAGAATAAGAGAGAGAGAAAGAAGACTACTTTTAGACTCCCGAGACATCCCACTCACCACTGAACTCCAGGATTTGCCTCACTATGTATTAGATAAAACTTCCTCGTATTCACTCCTGTTTTGTCCACGACTTATTTCCTTTTAAACCGATATATATTCCTTCACCTGCATCACACACACCCTTGTTTTCTGGTGTTTGTTTATTTTTTGTTTAATCACCTTCAGGACCAGGAAGAAAATAAATAAGTAGTATCTCCAAGATGGATAACTCTTTATTCTCCTACCAAGAAAAAAATATTTTACTAAACAAAACAATAGTAATAATAAACTATGACCAAGGGGTTATCTACCAAATTTAGTAAATAATTCAAATATTTGCCTGATTTCAAAAAAAAACAAAAGGTAGCTTCAAACACTAATTCAGTGTTCAAATTTGGGGTATTACAAGCAATTATTGCTTTCCGTTTACACAAAGCTTATTTAATTCAATTTTACAGCACCCTTAATTAATGACCTAAAATTAATCTGGGATCAGCCTTTAAGTCATTGGTTATTTACATTCAATGAAGTAAAACTTATAATTAGTAAGGCACCTTTGGATACTTTCGGGCGGAAAGAAAATAAAACAAATATAATATAATTTTTAAATGAGAGAGATAATTAGTAGGACCTTGGAGTCTTTAGCACAATTGACGTTACTCTGTTGGGGTTCTTAGGCACAATTGGGATTACTTTGTTGAGGTCCTTGGACCTAATCGTGTGATTTTAATTTAAGTAAATAAACCAATTTTAGATTAGGTATTATGTAACACACAATTTAATAATAATTCAATTAGCCAACGATTACCATGTTCCGAGGAGGTCCACAATTGTCCTAGTGACAATTGTGGTATTCACCGCAGGTAGCGTTAGTCGAGTGTGGTGTGGTTCGATAATTAAAAGTTCTTAAAATGGCAATAATCCCTACCAGCCACCAAATCACCAAATTGGCTGAGCTCAGGACAAGTTCAAATAAATACCACTAGGCGAAGTAGGCTAAAATAAAATTATATTTAATTAAATTCAACTATTTAATTATATTATTCAATATATTATCAACAAACACTTACTTCTCCCTATTTACAATGCTATTCACAGATAACGAGTAAAGAACTACTCAAATTAGAATTATCTGTAACGTGTGGAGGGTGGGTTACCCCACGGCACTTAGGCCTCATTAGGCCCATTGTGCATCCTACTGAGATGATAGGCATCTCCTAGCTCGTGAGCCAGCCTACAGATTTAATCTAGTTGACAACGTCGCCAAGAGGTGCTTCTCTTATATCGGCCGGTGTTAGCCGATACTCGCCGAACACAAATCTTCTAATAAATGAGAGCGTCAAGCAATCGTAAAGGATATGCTCGATGGTCTTATCTTCTTGTTCGCACCCTCTGCAGAGTGCTGATTCTGACAGCTCCATGATATGGAGATGCTTTCGTACTTGGCAATGACCAGTCAGAATACCTGTGACTAGGCGCAGATTCTGAACTTCTTTGATCATGTTGAAGTGGCGATGCTGCAATTAGAAAAAAGGTATTCCCTTCCACACTAAAATGTTTTTTTGGATCAAAAAAATTCGGTAACCTACTCTTTATATATAATAGCTATTTATTATATCAGTTACGAAATTTTATGTGAACATGAACGAAATAATAAAATTCCATTTTGTAAGAAAACAATATTTTTTCTTATTTTTAATTGTTTTCTTTTCGTAACTGGTGACATAATGAATTTTTCGTAACCAGTTTCATAATGTTCAACATTATACAACTGGTTGTGTAAAGTAGATCATGTTCACACTTGCTGCGATTACAAAAAATTTAACTTTATGTATCCAAATTAGAAAAAAATTATTTCAAAATGAATAATTTACTGAGATTTGTATTTGCACATTTACGATATAAACCTCTAAACCTCATATCCTGGTATTCTAATAATACAAACAGCTTGTTACTGATTCTGGGTGTTTAGCATAAGCGGATTATTTACATTAACAAGCGATTAGAAATGGAATATGTAATTGTGTTTTTTCCATCAAAACTACCTTAAAAAGATAAATATTTTATTTTATAATCTCGTCATTTTCAGAACAAGGTTTAAAAAATCCTAATGTATTAAAAGGAGTATAGTAAACATTCGTTTTTCGACTTTTAAGTTTGTGTTCTTTATATATTGGAGCAGACTTTCCCAATGCATAGGTGTATAGTATAGTAAAGTTTTAAGAAGGAAACACGAGTTTCCAAATCAACTAGCGATTTAACATTTCCACCAAGCAAGATCAAGAAACTTTATTGAGAGTATTGAAAACTTCCTTGCATGAATCCGAATCCTAGTTCATTCGAACGGGTTGCGCGAAAGAACAGCTTTAAATCAATAACGCCAACTCTATAATTGAAAAATCCCTATAAGTCGGAAACTTTGGAACTTGTGGTAAATTCACAGACGTCCCACAAGGTACAGTACTGTGCGAAATATTGTAAACACAAGTGATAATTTATTGAAATAACTTTTTGGTTACAACAAAAAACGAAATATAGTAAAGTTTAATTGTTTTAATAGGAAATAGGCGCTTACATGACTACTATAACTTTAAAAACAATAAAGGAAAATTAAAACCTCAAAAATATGAGCAAACGATTTTTTTCAAAAAAAAAAAACAGTTAATCGCTTGGCTAATACCGCAACAGGCATTGTATATCAAAAGAAAAAAATATTTTCATTAATCCAACTTTGATTTTAATTTTGCTTACCATGGAGAAAGTGATTATTGTACTGGTTTAATCCTTATTAGCACTCCTTAGCTAGAAATATTAAGTGTAGATGATGCTACTTTATGTCTTCTAATCCTCACACAATCACTGGCTATAAATCACATTTAATTATATGCAGTTTCCATTCGAGATTGTATTCGAGAATATCTATTGCTTGATGATGAATCCTAATGAGGACGAAACCCATTCAAGAATTAAGTTTTTCTTGGCAAGCAAAGTCAAAGGTTTATTTTCAGGATGTAAATGGTAAATGGTCACTCGACGGTTCTGTGAAAATTTTAAAAATATTTCTGTAAATTTTCCTTATTTGGGTATTGGAGTTTATTTTATTTTATAACTTTTTCAATACTTTCTGGTATAGAGCAAATAAGTTTTTACAGGTGCCTGATATTTTCTAGTCCGAAACCATATCTGGATTAGTTTTATCTTTGCTGCACAATCTATTTTTAACTGTTACATAAGTTCACATATTTTAAATAAAAGAGTTTTCTGGCCATCCCAGGCATGAAATCGTCTTGTCCTTAAAATATTTAATCATGACCTTCGACACCAGACATGGAGCCAAATATTGTCAAAAAACTGCTTGACCATTGACCATTTATAAAAAAAGCAACTCCAAATCTAGGAAAAGGAGAAGAAAAAATAAAACAAATTAAAAATGTAATCTGTGTAGTTTCAAGGGTACAAAACATAAAAATCTGAAAACTTTAATATCGAAAAAATTTAATATTGGAAACTTTAATATCCGAAAACTTTAATATCGGAAAACTTTAATATCAGAAAACTTTAATATCAGAAACCTTTAATATTAGAAAATTTTGTTATTAATATATTTTAATATCATAAAATTTTAACATCAGAAACCTTTAATATAATTAAATTTAATATCAGAAAACTTAATTATAGAAAATTTTATTACTAGAAAATTTATTATCATAAAAATTTTATATTAAAAATCTTTTATATTAGAAAAATGTTATATCCGAATACTTTAACATCAGTATACTTTAATATAAAAAAACTTTAATGTTATTCTTTTTTTTTTTTATTTTTTTAATCAATGAATATATTTTATAAATTATAAATTTTGTGTTTCTAAATTCGTACGACAAAATTCAGGAGGTGTTTGCTCGTATACAATGAAGATGGGTCTTTCCTATAACAAAATTTCCTTAGCCCACCTCTTTTCGAGATATCACCCTTAAAAGGTGGTGACTAAAATTGAGTTTTTATTTTTTTTTATAAAATTTCAGTAAAGCTAGTTACTTGAAATTTTGTAATTTTCATGCACTCGTAAAGGACTAACTACGGGTATTTTTTCAATATTCCTGTTACATTATAGGGGGGTGAAATTAGCAACCCTTACTTTATTTCATATCAAAACTTTTTTCGAGATGAAGTTTTATGAAATAATATTATAACTTAAAATCCTTGTTTCATTTAAAAAAAAATTTATTCTTAAATGTTTTTCCCAAAACCCAATAACTTTGGAGAAAAAAAAATAACACCATAATTTATAATTTTTTTAATAAATTGAGTGGAAAACAGTAAATATGTAAAATGTAATACGATTCATAATAAATGCTGGAAATGACCACCTCTACCTTGTTTTTAATTACATAGTTTTAGAATAGTAGGCTGCTGTCACTTCGACAATTCATTTATAGTGTTTACTCAAACACTGTTGTTGATAGTTACCAATCGAAGTTTACTTGTAAGTTTGTAGGTTGTTATTTTTGCATTATCTGTCTATTGTTTATTTTATAACATGTATACAAACGCTGAAATGGCCGACATGCATTTTGTGTATGGTATGGCAAATGGTAATTCTCGACAAGCTAGACGTCTTTATGCTGAAAAATATCCGCAACGAATGACGCCTCATCATTCCGTATTTGCACGTATTCACAACCGCTTATCCGAAATTGGAATGTTAAAATGAAATTTAAACAACACTGGTCGTTTCCGTACAGTTAGAAATGTAATGGTAGATTAAGCAATTTTAGATGAAATTGATGTACACCCGGAAACAAGCACTAGAAAAATTGCCAGCACCATAAATATCAGCCATTCACCTGTGTGGCGAGTTTTAAAAGAGCAGCAGTTATATCCTTATCAGATCCAACGGGTTCAAGCTCTTTTACCTAGAGATTTTCCTCAACTAGTTAGATTTTGTGAATGGTTAACACACGAAATGCGACAAAATCCTTAATTTTTAAATAATGTATTGTTTTCGGACGAGGCACATTTTTCAAGCGTATCTATCATAAATGTTTACAATAATCACGTATGGGCAGACGAGAATCCCCATGAGATTATAGAGCACCATTTTCAAAATGTTTTTTCAGTGAACGTATTGTAGGGGATAACTTAATTGGGCCACATTTTCTGTCTCAGCCATTAAATTGAATTTCTTACGCCAGTTTTCTCGAAAATGATCTCCCTGAACTACTTAAGACATCACACTCAATATCAGACAAAACATGTGGTTCATGCACGATGGTGCTCCAGTATACTTCATTCGGACTGCCAGGCAACATTTAGATGCAACATATCCCAACCGTTGGATTGGTCGAGGAGGGCCCCAACATTGGATTCCTCGATCTCCAGAGTTAAATCCTTGTGATTTCTGTTTATGGGGTTACCTTAAATCATTAGCCTACACGACACCCATAGTTGATATCAACGATTTGAAAATTCGTATTCAAATAGCGTGTGACACCATAAGAAATGCACCTCAAATCTTTGAACGTTTACGTAGGCTACGTTCATGTATTTTGGCTAGAGGTGGTCATATCCAGTATTTATTATGAATCGTATTACATTTTACATCTTTATTGTTTTCCACTTAATTTATTAAAAAAAAAATATAAATTATGGTGTTTATTTTTCTCTGCAGCTATTGGTTTTGGGAAAAAATTTATGAATAAAAATTTGTTTTAAATAAAACAAGGATAAAAAAGTTTTGATATGAAATAAAATAAGGGTTGCTTATTTCACCCCCCTATAATGTAACAGGAATATTGAAAAAAATACCCGTGGTTAGTCCTTTGCGAGTGCACGAAAATTACAAAATTTGAAGTTACTAGCTTTACAAAAATTTAAAAAAATATATAAAAAATTTAATTTTAGTCACCACCTTTTAAGGGTGATATCTCGGAAAGCGGTGGGCTGAGGAAATTTTATTATAGGAAAGACCCATCTTAATTTCATACGAGCAATCACCTCCTGAATTTTATCGCGTACATTTAGAAACACCTTGTACATTCGCACAAGTAAACCATCTATATTTTCGCATGATTTAAATTTAATATTTGGTTTTATTATATTCAAAATTTACAGCTGGGAATAAAAAAGGATTTTAATTGATTTCATACTGATATTCACCTACTATGAAACCGTATAATGCTCTTTAAGTTGTATGTATACCACTGGGTAACAGAATATCTGATATTTGTTTACTTTATGTTTACTTCAATACATCTTACGGCGGACATAAACTAAATAAAATGTATTCATACAAACATACAAAACCATTGCAAATGGATTAATTGAGATACAAAAGTACCCCACATAGATTAACAATTTCTAAAGAATTTTGTATTATTTTTATATCAAAATCTCTCATAATGTTTTTTTCTTACAAATTACTAATAGGTAGAATATTGTTTTAGGAAACAATATAAAGTTTTATTATTTTTCCTCGAAATAATATGTTACTTTGTTTCCTATCAGAATGTAAACAATAATTTTATGTAATTCCATAGGCTCGGAAACACTCAGGCGCCAGTTTTATGATTTTAAATGCTCTACAATGCTTAAATACAACTTTAATTTTAAACACTAGAGCAGCTTCAGATGGAGATAAGGAATTATCCAGGATGCAAGGTGTTTTCAGACTCTAAATTCCTAGAGAATATCAATAACATACAGTATTCGTTATCTTTACGGTAAAGAATTCCCAAAAGCTAATACGAGATTTTATTTATCAAACAAATAAAATTTACCGATATATTGTCTTAGGTAAGACTTGTACGGTTCACGATCGTTATCTAACTATTAAACTTTCGATGTGTCGCAGCTTTTTTTGGTCTCTTTTTCAAAAATCTAACCGCCGAACATGTATGTCCTAGAAGTAAACTGTTCACAGGCCGAATTTAAAATACAGGAGGATTTTATGCACAATTTGATCAGTTATTTGGTTCTTGTAAGAAATAAATACTTAAAGGTACCTAATGAACAAAGATTAATTACCAATGTTTGGTACCATCACCACTACCTGTAATTTAAATACGTTTCAGCATACAAATGCGAAGTGATAGGAAAAGACTTTAAAATAATCAAAAAATCTACCAATTTACACAAAAAAATTAAAAAATAAAGAAAATAAAAAAAATATTATTTAGGTACTAATTATTTAACATTCAATTTTAATTAGCTCCTGTTTCATTTTAAATTATAAATAGAGTATTACAAAATATACCTAATACATATTAAGATGAAAACTCTTTTTTACTGTCGAGAGTTTATGATAATTAACCGCAGGACAGTAATGAAAATATTTACCGAGGTGTAATTGACCTTATATTACAATACGATTTGAAAGTACAGAATACGAGTTGAAAGTATGATACGTGTTGAAAAGATGAAATAAGTGTTGTGGATTTTAAGTAAAATACAACATAAAGTAATTAAATGTCAACATTATATGATTTTAAAATGTATTTCAATTTTTTTATTATTTATTCATGCAGAAACTTTATTATCATCGTATTATCAAATTTGTTTAACTTTTCATAAAATATTCTAATGTTAATATTCGAGAAGAATATAATAATGGGTCTATTATTTACAAGGTCTATGGCTCGTGTCATAAATCACCCGTATGAATAATAGCCATATATGCTAGAAATGCTTTGTATTTTTAACAACTTTTGCAGAATGCTATATATTCTTTACGACTGTTAAATTAACTAGGAACATCCTTTTATTAAGTTAATTACTGGTACAATAATATTTTAAACATAATTAAATACAATTAACGTTAACTTACACCTAATTACAATTCTGCATTAATTATTTAGGTTCTTAATAATATTTGAATAATTTAATAATTGCAAATTAATATTTTAATTATTACTTAAAATGCTTTTATTGCTGACAGAAGAATTAAAATTATTTATTAGTAATATCTGTTCTGTTTCTTTTGAAGTCAACTTTCTAGCCTTTAGCTACTCCTTCTAAGAAAGTCATTATTAGTTTCTACAGAGAAAGTAGCTTAAAAACCTTGAGTTTTTCATTTTAATTTGGCTCATAGTTTCATATGATTTTCTTTATTACTCCTTAATGTATATTTATTTTACTTCTAAGAAATGATTAATATGGGTTCATTTTGTCGAGCTTTTATATTTCGTGGATAGTTATGTCAAACATAAGAACAAGAAAAAGCTTTTGTGTTTTTTAAATTTTTCTTTTTTTTTGCAATAAATTCAATGTAAAGCTATTTATTTCTGCAGTTCGTTTGGTTCTTGTTAGTTTTTGTAAAATGTTTCATCAACTATTCTGCAGAATCAAAAGTCTGACGTTTAAATTTGAGTCATTTATTCGAATTTTAATGATTGCTGTGGCCTACTAATAGAACGATAAAAATTAGTGAATAATTAGTATTCACCGCCTAGTGCATATTATACTGCATTATATTTATAATTTTAAATGAGAATATAGTGCAATATAAAACAGTCGTGAATAAATTTATTTTATTCAACAACACCCACGCTCGCAATATGTTCGACGTCCATGTCAGGATATATTAAAACTTTCTGTGCCTTCAAAATTGAATATGGAAATTTTAAGTAGCGTCCATTGGGAATTTCGCATGTGTCTGTTTCTTCCTACAGCAATCAAAACTTCGGTGAAGGGAATTTAGAGAAAACATAATGTAATTCCAAAGTTAGATTTACGATGTAAAGTAGATATAATATGACTATTACTATAGAGGCGGCGGTTCTAGATATTTTAGAGACTTGCGGATAGTATTTACAATGAGCAATAAAGTCTGTAAATATTTATTTTATAAATAAATATAAGAACTATTTTATTAAGAAATTTTAAAAAAAGATTAGGTTTATATGTATATTTCTTACATAACATTAATTTTGGATATGTATTTGTCACTTTGGAACCCTTATAAATGTATTACCTTCGTTAATATAATCGTGTTTAGTATTAGAGCCACTACCAATAATTTATCTTATGTATATCCAAACATAATTTGTGTAACTCCTGGGACATTAATTCCACTGAGCCTGTTCCAACGAATTTTTGATAATTTTCCATTTCCATTACTGATTTCTCAACCTATAGGGATGTTACCTGTCTTACCACATCCGGATCTTAAAAATCCAAAGCTTTATTTCCTCCAGTTATTGGTCGGCCTTCTACTATTGACCGCCCATCCCAGCAAACATTTTGGTTTAATTTGACGTCGAGACTACCTAAAATTTGTATAATAAATTTGGTCGCAAAATTAGATTTAACCATATTTTAGGAAAATTTACGTTACCTCGACGTGGATTCGACATAAGTGGAGAATAAGACGACATCGAAATTTGGTTTTATTGACCAAAATAGGTTAAATTACGCTTAAATCCACATTGTAGTAGCCTACTACGTTTGGTTAGTAATAATTCTCTAGGGAAATTTGACGTCAGTATAACGTCAATTCGACGTTGATTTAACCAGCTTTAGGTAGAAACTACAAAGATTTTCAGATGACGAACGACTTCAAGTGCACAAAAAGATAAATTTTATACTTATTTGGTATTTTTATCTATAGAAGTGGAAATATTGTAGGAAGTGACCAACACAACTGAAACATATACTTAATTCACAGCAAAGATTGAAAATAAATAAATGTCGGTAACAAAAATATATATATTATTTAATTACGACGAATCAATAGGTTACGTTTGTTAAAATTAATGCGAAGGAAATTTTGTCGTGCATGTTAACAGTTCTACTTTGAAAAATAACAATGCCCTTCCAAAATACTCTTTAATAAGAAAAAATATAAGAAGAAATATTATGATGTAAAAAAATTATAATAATATTATAAGCTAAAACTATGTTAAATTTGTTGTGTATCACTTGAAAATTAATAATGTTTTTTTTTTGTAATTTTCATCCCTTTTTTTTCTAGTTAAGTTAATTTAAAAAATTTGAAATTTGGAATCATACTTCAATTATGTTAAGAAAATATGGAGATCTACGTATTTTACAAATAGCTTTTGACTAAGTTGAATTATCTTAAAGAAAACGACATTTTAGTTAATTTTACCTATTTAAAGAATTAGTAACTTGTAAGTTTCATCAAAAATTTACTTGTAGGTAAATGTAACATATTTAGGTCACCCTATTTTTGGAAATGCTACTAGTGGAAATGCTATTAGTAAATTTCAGCCATATTAAGTGTACATTTTTATTTAACGTGTGTTGACAAATCAATTTACTGGATACTGGAGTAATTTGTTTATTTTTCACATTATACTGCACTTGAAATTTAAAACGTTTGACTTTACGAAAAAAAATCGAAAATATTATTTATCATTTTTCGCATTTATTTATAGCTCTATCTATACGGCAAGAGAATTAAGTTTACCAGGAAACTTTCCAAATATTTTCAAAATTAGTTCTAGAAAACCATTATATAAAAGTGGAAATAAACTTAAAATAATAAATTATCGACCAGTATCCTTATTATCAAATGTAACAAAAATAATAGAAAAAATCATAAAAATTAGACTAAATAAATTCACAGAAAAATATAAAATATTATCGGAACATCAGTATGGTTTTAGAGATGGAAGATCTACAGAAGACGCAATTTATAAACTTACATCCTATATCTATAAGTCAATAGATTCAAATAAACCCTCTTTAGGTATTTTTGTCGATCTTTCAAAAGCCTTTGACACGGTATGCCACATTAAACTGCTTGAAAAATTGGAAAATATCGGGATTCGAGGAAAAGCATATGATCTGTTGAAAAGCTACCTGTCGGAGAGAAAACAAACTGTAAACTTAGATGGTATAGTCAGTAGTGAACAAAAAATAACTTACGGGGTTCCTCAGGGTACAGTACTAGGGCCTGTATTATTTACGATATATATAAACAACTTACTGCTCCAAAATTCTCAAGGAACTATACTAAGCTTCGCAGATGATACTGTAATTTTATATAGTGATGAAACTTGGGAGAACTTAAAATTAAAAGCAGAATCTGATTTTACCAATACTTTAAAATGGTTTAAATATAATAAATTAACACTTAATTTGGAAAAAACAAAATACTTACCCTTTACCTCTTACAGCCATAAATTACCCAATTTTGGGTCATTAATAATCAACCAAAATGTTCAAATTCCGGAAGCCAGCTCGATAAAATATTTAGGAGTAACATTAGACCGACATTTAAGATGGGATTTACATATGTCAAATTTAACTAAAAGGCTACGTGGTTTTCTGTCTCATTTTAGATCTTTAAAAGAATATTTAGAAATCCCTGACATGAAAATTATATATTTTGGATTAATACAATCCCAATTATTACATGGAATTATTGGCTGGGGAGGTGTTGGTAATACCTATATTAATTGTCTTAATATCGTTCAAAAAAAAAAAAATCCTAAAGATTATACTAGGGAAAGACTAAACTTATTCTAGCAATAACTTGTATACAGAAATCGCAGTATTTGACATCAGACAGCTATACTGCCTACAAATGCTGTTAAATATTCATAAACGAAAAATCACAGTTACACTTTTAGATCACCCTTATAACACACGATGCAAAGATAACACTGTTGTAGCTCCAAGGTGTTTAAAAACTATTGGACAGAAACACTGCAATTATTTGGGACCAAAAGTTCTCAATTTGGTACCTGAGGAAATAAAAAATATTTGTAATTATAATTTATTTAAACAAAAAACAAAAAAGTGGATATCAAATTGTGACAGAGAAATATTTCATAAGATTGTTAATCAATTGTAGTACAAACACGTTTTAAAAACAATGTACCTAGTACTTGAAATAAATTTATTATACTTACCTTTTACTGACATTCACCCAAAATTGACATTTACCGAAAGTGACACATAATTACCCACCGGATTTGAAAATATGTATTAGAATTTTGTTTATTTTAATTTAGGATACAAATAAGTTTGCTTGTAAGAAAAAAAAAAAGAAAAAAAAAATTGTTTATAGTTTTAGCTATCGTTTTAGATTTTAGGAAACGGATATATCACATACAAGCTGTAGTTGATACAGCTTCTGTGATTCCATTGTTTATTTACAAATGATTTATGTTTATATTACTTACATGTATATTTTCGTGAATAAACATTATTATTATTATTATTATTATATATTATTGCAACGGTTTTTTTAAAATGGCCGAAATTCTTAAGAATAATGACGAAGACAATAAGTGAACAACCTAATTGTTAAAATAACCTAAATAATATAAATTTTACAAATAGGTTATGTATGGCAGGTTTTAAATTGGTGGTTTATAGTCGAAATTATTTTGTAGTAGATTTTTCAGGTAATTGCTACAATAAAGTTAATATTTATTTATTCAGGATGACTTTTAGGTCAACTAAATGAATAATCGACTATTTGGTTAAAATTAAGTAGAAAAACAAGGTATAATTTTTCTACAATATCGACCTAATATTACTTTAAAGTTAAGTAAATAAAGCATCCAAATAGGTTACTTTATAGGTATTAAGTTACGAAAAATGTTTAACCAAATCTACCTAGTAGGATATTCTACTATAAAGACGATTTTTAGTTGCCAAACAGGTAGATACTACCTAATTATGATACCTAATTTTACTTTAAAGGAAATTTACCTTAGAGGTAAATTTTGGTTATTTTTGTTAAGTAGTTTTTCCCTTTCTGATTTGGTTAAAGTTACTTTTAAGCAGATATGTGTACGAGGTAGATTTCTTGGTATAATTTACCTAAATTTATGCCTAAATTAAAACCGTTTGGTAAATTTAAAGTACAGGTATATTTTTCTATTCATTTTACGTAATAATTACCTCAATAAGTAGTTTTGACTTTTACCAAGTCGAGTTATAGCTAATAATATTAAAAATGTTTGCTGGATATGCTACCAAAGGCCACACATTACCTTTTGCAACTGAAACCTCAATGACCTCTTCGTCAAAACTCTTACTGTTCCCGTCTCATCATATTTCTCTTTTATTACCAATTATTGCTAGTCTAAGTACTTAACATACCCTTCAACTTTCTAATACACAATTTTTTAACTCTAAAATGTTGTAACAAGACTAATGGACTAAAAAGACTAGTACCAATAAATAAATATATATAGGAGTAAATATTATAGCAAAAAGTAGAATATTTCACAATTTCACAATAAATATTTAGATCGCGAAATTATAATGGATGACGTTGTAATTCCTACAGTTATTATGAATGTTAATGAAGACAGCAGTGAGAGTTCTAGTGATTATTTTGATGACGATTTTTTAGAACTCTGTTAATTTGTTTATATTTATTTTGTTTGATAGTAGTTATAGCAACAAGGAATAGAGGTTAGTATAAATTCAAATTTTTAAAAAACCTCTTTGTCTTATTTTAATATTTGTATGCTGATGACTTTCACCACTTCTACTTCACCCACACATTTTGTTAAAATATTAATCACCATTTTTTTTCACTCAATAAAATTTTTTAACAGAAAACATCTTAGCTCATAGATAACAAATAAATTTTAACAAATTCTGTAGTGCTTAGAAACGTATTTACATAATTGCGTTTGATCCATTGTGTAGGTATGTACTCTGGTATTTCCTATAATACCAACAAATGATAACCACTGTTGATAAAACGAGGGCAGACTCGATTTGACCGTTATTAAGGATTAAAATTTCAGGTAATTTTCTTAAAATTTTGTGATTCATCTGACCGTGACCGTTTTAAAAAACCTAGAAAATTAATTTTAAGTGAAAGTAGTATACGCTACTGAGCTTTAATAGTAGCCATTAAGATCGTTTGGAGGTGTGTCAGCAGTGCGCAAACTTTACCCCACTACTGACAAATTAGGATGCGATGCCTGTACATCTGACGTCTTTCTGAGAACTTGTTGGAACAAACCTTATAATAGTAATTTATTTTCACAAGAAGTTTCTGGTAATCTCCTCTCTAGGATTCTTTAGAAATCGCAGCTGCGCACAAACATTTTTAATTATTTACCATGGCTAAATTCGATAAACAAAACAAATACAATTTTTATTTCGTAGCATATTTTTAATTAATTGTTATTGTAGATAAAAACACATCACTCTGAATACATAATTAGCTCGATATTGTAATGTGATATAATGGTGGTGATTAATTTTAATTTAAAATTTTGTATATGTTTTAATTATAACTTCCCATTATAGCACATACCACAAATTTAACAGAAATCATAATATTTTTAAATAAATTAAAGAAAGATTTCATCAAAAAGCATTCAGACACTTACCTATATCCCTCGTATACTGTTAACTCCCTTATAAAAAATAACCAAATAAAAGATAAGAGATTCCATCTGTAATTACAGTTTTATTTTTAAGTATATGGGGTTAAATGTAGGTCCCAAAAAGCTCTCTAGAATAATATTAAAAATTTGGAAAGAAACACACGGAAAAAAAATTGTAGAACAAATTTCTACAATTGTAGATTTTTTCTCTACAATAAATAGTACATATAGGGACAGGGACAATTTGTAGTAAAAATTTCCAAATATTTGTGGAGAATGTATTGTAGAGTTATTATCTACAATATTTAGTAAAAAGATCCAAATGCATCATAAGAATTGTTCTACAAATTGTTATAATTTTTGATATTCATTGTATGAATTTATATTAAAAATGTATTGCGTTTTATGAAAATAAATACGAAAATTTTACACAATAAATAGTAAAAATTCATACAAATTGTAGTAATTTTTAATAAAATTTGTAGTAGTATTCCATAATTATTATAATTATAACCTAGAAAAAAATGTTTCTTAATAAAATATTCCATTTATTGTTTTAATATAAAAGATACAAATTCTTAATTACATTATGTAATAAATAACAGTAATAATAGCGCCCTCAGTCTCAGTTGGCTTTTCTGCACCTGAAAAATATGAAATAAAAATTAATACCAATTGAATTGTTCATACCCTTAAAACGGGAATATTTATCACCTTTACACTGATTTGGATATTAAATGACTAAGTCAGATAACTTACAAAAATGAGAAAGTAGGTATGTCACAATTAAGACAAAAAACATCATTGAACTTGTCACAAAATTCGATCGTTGGGCACAACATTTGATCGTTGGCCACAACTATTTTTTTTAAATAATCTACTAAGGTTATTTAAATTAGTTATCTAAAGGTAAATTATTCAGAAACAATAATAAATGTACTTACCACCAATAGAATTTATTATTAAAATTTTCTCAAACGCATCGGTGCTTATAATATAATAATGTGTTATGGGTACTCGTATATGTACCATGCTTTGTTATGTGAACATGACGAACGGCTACTGATGTCTGGCCGTTTATGATCGACGTCAGAAAACGTTGGCCAATAGCAGAATTCTGTTTTGTTCACATGACTTAGAATTTCTACAATATTATAGAATATTTTTGAAGAAGGGATGTAAAGTATTACTATTTTTTGTAGAGAAAATTACTATTTTTTGTAGAGAAAATTACTATTTTTTGTAGAGAAAATTACTATTTTTTGTAGAGACAATTATTAATATTTGTACAAATTTTTACAGAAGTTAGTAGTAGTAATTACGATAATTGTAATAAATTTCTACTTCTTCAAACAATAGTAAAATATACTAAACATTGTGGACTTCTTTCCTATTGTTGTAGCATTTTATTCGACAATTCAATTGCTACAATAATTAATAGTTTTTAACTATAAATTGTAGTAAAATTTTCTACAAATTGTTAAGTATTTTTCTACATTGTAGTAAAATTTTCTAGTCACATTTTTTTCCGTGCAGCATAACTAAAATTATAAAATTGGTTCCATATTTATGAAACAACGAGGAAAAATATTATATCTAGAAATGGAAATAATGGATAAAAAATGGTGCATTCATACACATTTTCACACATTAAAGATAACTACAATTATGAAATAATGCAACTGCTTAGGCATATAAGGAGATGGCGCAGCGAATATATCACTATAGACTGTACGTTAGCACTTGTGAAAAATTTATCTGTCCGAATGAATAATTGTGCTTTTGTGATGTTTATGTATTAATACTTATGGATGAGTAACCTCTATAATTTGTCACTAGTGTTAGTTTTTAAATTAAATATCTTTATTTCACTGAAAGAATGAAAGTCCTATCGTCTAACGAATATTTTCTTCAACAGTGCACAAATCATGAACACAGAAGGCACATGGATAAGCAACGAAATGTATGCCAACGTTGCATACCAGGCTGTCTGATATCCTCTTGGAGTCAATCCGCCTTCGTGCCGGAATCACGACTGTTCTATAAAACATTCATTATACTTGTACTTCCTTAAAAATAATAATACCTATTATTCACTAGTGAATAATGATCCATTAGTCACGGTATGACGTCACGACAGCACGTATGTCTGAACTGATATGAAAATATTCTTTATAGGTACCTATTGTTTGTTCAGTATTTTGATTTTTAGGTTTTTATTGTTTTTATGTAACAGCAAATATTTTAGGACAAAATGTTATACTATTATTATAGTGCCAAATTTATTTAATCTAATAAAAAAAATTTAAATGTCTCAAAATAAACCTAAGCTCAAAAACATATCTACGTTACTATGCGTGATCAAACAAACATCAAACTTACCAATTGAATTTTATTTTGTTAAATACTTATTATTTAGCACTCCAAAATTACAAACAAAACTGCCAAGCATGACTCAAATTTTCTGTTTTCCTGGAAATAAACCGAGAACCGAGGCTCCAACATTTTACATACACATAATCCGTACCCATCCCAGATAGCACAAATACGTCTTATGGACGTTTTAAAAACGTCCTGCTTGGACATTCAGGACATTCTTAAAACGTCCATTTCACGGATGTGGACATCTTATGGACGTCTTTGGAACGTCCATTGTTAATAATCAGGATGTCTTAAGAACGTCCATTTAAGGACATTCCATGGACATTTTCAAAAGCTCGAATGGGGAATAATAGGATGTAAGGAAATTATTGAAAATAATGAATAATTTTAAAAAAATTTATTTGGAAGCAAATAACCTATAAATAATAAAATTATTGAAACTTATCCTCAAATTCATTCCAACTCTCCTCTACTTTACTCTTTTCAACCATGCCTGGATTGACAGCAACTGTTTTTTCTTGATTTGGTAATATTTGCCTTCTCAGTTAAATCTGAAAATAATTTAATCCCTTATTCAAAATGAAAGGCAGATCAGTATGAAAATTCAATTTGTTTGTTAAAGTTTGCCCTGCTAGACATTATGAATTCACTAACCTTTTAGCTTTGTAGTATTCACTGAAAAACTCCTCTACTTTACTCTTTTCAACCATGCCTGGATTGACAGCAGTCAGTTTTTTCTTGATTTGGCCATATTTGTCTTCTCAGTTGAATCTAAAAATAATTTAATCACTTATTCAAAATAAAAGGCAGATCAATATTAAAATACAATCCGTTTGTTTAAGTTTGCCTTGCTAGACATTATAAATTCACTAACCTTTTAGCTTTGTAGTATTCATTGGAAAATTTCCACCTTTCTCAGAAATAAAAATGGTACAAACTGCAAAAAGTTAATATCCATCAACCACAAACTCACAGTCGAATCACAGTCAAATGGCGGGATGATAGAACTTGTACTCGTTTAATACATCGAATCATGAACATTGAACATATGTTTTTTCTTTTTTTTAATAAAACCTGAGTCTTGAGAATTTCAGTGCTTGAATCTTTAATAAATAAAAAATAAAATGACACTTGTCAACAATGTCTCTTTCTTGTAAATGACATTCTTCGTTTTTGTCTATTTGGCCTTTTTTCAATTGGATATTGGGACAAAGTTATCTTTATTAATTATTTACATTATCACATTATATATGTGTTTTATGTAATATAACCAAATAATAATGCAATACGAATGTGAATCCATGGAAATATAGTAAATCACGTAAAATTAACGTTCTGCGGATATCTATTTCTTGACGTCCCGAGAATTTACTAAACTGGACATACTTAAAACGTCCATAATTGGTCCTGGACGTACAGACGTTAAACGGACATGTAATGGACGTCCTTAGGACGTCCTGTGCTATCTGGGATAATTCTGTAGATAAGATTATAGGCAACACATATTACGTAGGTGTACAGGTGGTAGTATGGGTGTACTAAGAACGTTTTGTTGTGAACGAACGTCGACGCTTAGATCATATTTAAGGCTGAGAAACGTCAAATCCGTCAAATCACATCAATTTGAATTTGAAATTAGTAATTTCATTTAAAAGTCGTGGACAAAGTATAGTATTCTGCTCGCATATAATGGCTATTATATGCTCGTTGAATAATATACTATTATTATACATAACATAATTTTACCTCATAGAATTTTCACATACAAGTATACATGATTTAATTTTCCTGTTTCTATATATTTTAGGATTTAATTAGGAAGGGTTTCAGAAGTAAAAGAAAGGAAATCGAAAAAAAACTCATCCCCCTTTTCCATCTTTTTTAATACTGCCTTTTGTTTCATCAACAAACTCCAATTTTTACTTTCCTATCTGTATACAGATATAAGGAAAGTATAGGAATCATGATTTTTTTCGACCTCGAGTTTTCGACAGATTTTTACGTTTTGAGGTCCCCTGAATCCGTTTTGACTTTTTTCGCGATGATGTCTGTGTGTCTGTGTGTCGCATAACTCATGAACCGATACACAGAAAACCACCAAATTTTAAACTTAAGCTTTGTTCTAGCGTCCAATGAGCTGATTAGATTTTGGGCAGAGTTGGAACATCTGGGGGGTACTTTATATGTGGTCATTTTTATATTTTATGGAATATATCTGTTATTTACGTTTGAAAAAGAAAATTCTTCAATTAAAAGTTATTTCTTATATTATTATCTAAAATTTTTGTTCTATACAAAATTTTCCTAAAATGGTCTGTATTCGAGAAATTTGACAAAATGTAAAAAAATATTTTTTTATAAAAATTGTTCAAACACAAGTTGTGTGTAATATAATTCTCTATAATTTTTATCTTTTACATAATTTCTCTAAAATGGAGCGTATTCGAGATATTTGAGAAAATGTGTAAATTTCGAAATTTGAAGAAAACTCAAAAACGGATGAAGACAAAAACATTAAATATTAAACTTAAGTTTTATTTCGGCCTGACGTGAAATGATAAGATTTTGGACAAAGTCGAAACATCTGGGGGGGTACTTTATGGGAAGCCGTTTTTATATTTTATGGAATATATCTGTTATTTATGTTTGGAGAAAAAAATAGTTCAAATAAAAGTTACTTCTATCTATCTATAATTTTTTTTTTATTTCAAAATTTCTTGAAATGGTCCGTATTCGAGAAATTTGACAAAATGGGCAAAATTCTGATTTTTATGAAAATTGTTGAAATAAAAGTTGTTTGCGATATCGATCTCTATAATTTTTGTTTATACATGATTTTTCTAAAATGGATCGTAATGGAAAAATTGTAGGAAAAGTGCTAAATTTAAATTTTTTAGTATTTTCGTTTTCAATGAATATCTATAGAAAAATATTTCGAGGTAGATGTATGTGGAAAATGTATATATTTAGTTTATCCTCTAAACATTTATAGAGGTGCTGTAATAGGTTGTACAAAATAACCGGAAAAAGCCTCTAATAACTAGATAGGAAAGTCATGTGTTGGACACATCAGATTTTTAAGATTCCAATCTAGATGGATGAAAATGAACCTATCAAATCAAAATTTTGACAGTTTGGTCATAATATTAAAATTTAATTATTGTATTTATACAGGTGAGTTTATTTGAACGGTTTATTGTACACTTTTAAGGATAATTTATCTTTTATTAATTCAAAACTTATTTTAAAATTCATGTTGTAGATATTTTAAAATTCATAATTTGCATGTGGTAGTACTGTCTCACTAAATCTGGTTATTTTTGAACTTGTCAGAATTAGCATTATACGAGGTGCAGTCTAAAAGTCGTGATGAAAACTTTTTAGTTTTTAATTTTATAAATGCTTAATAATTATCTTGATTTCTTGTAATTTCGTAATCTATTATAATATATTACTACTGTTTAAAATTTGCAAATTAATTCGATATATTCCAAACTTTATGTACAAGCGTCTACAGATGCAAAATTAAACATAAAAGGTGCATTTTAATACTTGATCGTAAATTTAAAGCCATCTCTTCCGGTAAACAATTTTATAGAGTACCGTCTCGACCACTTATTCATTTTTGAGTTTCTGATACCATTGTTGGTAAAGAAAATAATAAATGTTATTGTGTTGCATCCATAACTTTTATAACTATTCGAGCGGAAAATGGAATAAGAGCAACTAGAAAAGAAACAAAAAACCGAAGAAACTCTCTTTTCTTCTATAAGGAAACAACAAATAGCAATTCCGTCAGTTTTCCTGAGTTCGGAAGTTTTATGCGAATATTACGATGGAGCTTTTTTTACGGTTTCGAGCTATTCTTTTAAGCTGAACTGGTTTTTAGATTTGCTGGAAAATTTCACGAAGACGCCAAAGATGCCGATGAGTTTTCCGCTTCTTTAACTCAAAGTCTGTTAAATTCGATTCCCTGGGAGGTTCTTTATTTGAAATTCATTTACAACTTCTAAAACCAATACAGGGTGTTCCATTTAATATAATAACTTTTTACAGGGCGACTGTTAATTGTTAATTGTTGAGACACTTAATTATTTGTTCATCACATATTATTTTCTGAATTCTTATATAAAAGGTATCACTTTACGCAATTACTGTTATCTACATCTACTTTTTAAATTAAAAATTATTATTTATATTGTTATATTGATTCCCCCAATCTTATTTATTTAATACTAAATAAGTTTAATAGACGAGGAGATCCTATAGAGTTTATTACAATTTTTTTTAAATAAACTCTTAAATTTATTGAAAAAATAATGATTTAGTTAAAAAGAAATTAGACGAGCAAAGGGATACAAAAATTAATATACCAAAAACCATACGATTTTTGTCAACGCTCAGAAGTCAAGATGCAAAGCTACTATAAAATTTATTTTATACTGAGTTTTAAGCAGTGATCTGTATTACGTTTATATCTATTGTAATAAAATATAATATTAAATTAACTGAGAGGGTTTTTGCATGTATCATAGGCCCCACGCCGAAGCTAATAGACATTATTCCCTACTTTGAATTCCCGGTATGGCACCCCTAAAGTGTAGCTTTTGGGGGGGGGTGGATTTTTAAACGTGTAATTAATATCCATGCTCCTGGATCATAGGCCCCACTTTGGTGCTTGTTTTATGTCATCAAGGAGGTTGCCAAAGTCCGCGATCTCAATATGCCATACCAATACGGCGTCACTTAAGGTCCGCCATACTTTCCGAAAGGTGTAATTTTTCCACTGTAGACTGGGGCGTCGCCAAGTGGCCGCCATAATGGGGCAAACATGTCATTTTTAGCAATGAACAAGTATAATAGGCCCCACCATGGAAATGTGTCTCCTTTGTTAATTTTGATGTCCCAAACAAAGTTCTAATAGCACCATACAATGCGATGTAGCCAACGTCAGATATTGGCTTCCAAAATTGTTACATTTGTACAGGTTAAGTGTATCAAAGGCCCCATTTTTATGTGTATTT
The DNA here is from genome assembly GCA_927349885.1 of Psylliodes chrysocephalus. Classification (NCBI taxonomy): domain Eukaryota; kingdom Metazoa; phylum Arthropoda; class Insecta; order Coleoptera; family Chrysomelidae; genus Psylliodes; species Psylliodes chrysocephalus. The sequence goes on along the minus strand of OV651821.1, from coordinate 20,994,934 downwards.
TGAAGGATAAAGCACGAATATATCACTGCCATACCGATGCGAAGTCGCTAACGTCTGATATTGGCTTCCAAAGTTGTCACATTTTTATAGGTTAAGTGTATTAAAGGCCCCACTGCCATACTGGCATTTTTATGCGTGTTTTGGAGGATAAAGCACGAATATATCACTGCCATACACATGGCATGTCGCTAAAGTGCACAATTAATCGTATAATTGGCAGGTCATCATGCAATGACCGGATGCGATTATATCCCAGCTTTGTACTGCAAAGGAAAGAAGAAGCCGTTGCAAATTGTTTTGTAGAATGAGGAATTCGAAGATGCTTTTATTAACAACGTAAAGAAAGCTTTTGTTTTTTATTCCTCTATTATATAGAATAATTAATAAGTCATACATCGATTCGTACGAAACGTTATACATTCTTGCAGGTTATATCATAACCATATCAACAACGTAAACGTTAAGACAAATTGGCTCTATTTTTAAAATCGTACATTATGAAGAGTGATAAATAATTATTCAACAAGACATTACGAAACTTTGATGCCTCGACTATTCCAACATGCTAAGCTGAGTAATATCAACAACTATTGCGAGTATCTTCCTTTGCCGACATTTGGTGTAACGCCCATTTGAAAGTTCCAACAGTGCACGAAAATGCTTCCCATCATGGTTGGGATTTGTCTGATGCTGGCTATACCTTTAAATGGTTTGACAGTGAAGCTATGCCAAACACCATAAATGAAATAGTTCTGCAAAATATTGAGACTGTGGAGCGTAACCAAGAGAAACAGAAAACGACACAAACCATCGAGCAAGGTTAATGTAACGTTTGTTTATTTTATTTATAGTTTATTTATTTAAAACATTATTTACAATTTATTTATACCGTACTAATTAATTTATATAATACTTTGACACTATTATAACTCACAATTCTAATTTATTTATTACAATTTGTCTTTACTGTCCAACACTTAAATTGAATCTTCCGTCCGTCGACAAACTCGCGCTATTTATATAAAGCCAGCTCTCTACGAAAACACTCCAGGCGACCCAGAACGATCGGGAACTGCCTCTCTATGACTCATACGTCGCAAAGCGCCCACTCATAGGGGGTTGCTCGTTCAAGCCTCAAATATACGTCAAAAGATGTCCCCCAAAGAAAATCATCCGACGTGTTTCATGAAATTTTTCCAATTACTATGGGATAAGAAATATACGGGGTGGCTCGTCTGAGATGGAACACCCCGTATATACCAGATTATGTATCGTAGCCCTGTAGGCGCGTTTTAATTTTATAATTATTTTATTTTGTATAATATTTTTGTATAATATTAATAATTCTCGTTGATCAGTGTAGTTTAACGATAAACTTTAATGATTTCATATCCTATAGGTGCACATTTTCAGAAAAATCGAAGCATTTTAGAACATTTTGTCCATCATATTAGATCCGGCATTTTTAATCGTGAATATGTTTTCATCAATTTCACAAGTAATGACCTCAAAAACCTGTATATATACATTTTTATAACAATCTACGAATTTTGACATTTTTTTGTCCGCCATATTGGGCCTGCCATTTTGATTTTTACAAGTTTGACATCAAATTCGTAATCAGCGACCTCAAAAACTTATTATTACAAGTTTGGAGCAATTCTGTCTAGCCATTCCAGAGCGTCGCTAAAAACAAAACAAAAATAGTTTTTTCGGTATGGCACCCCTTTAGCGACACGCTATCGGTGTGGCAGTGTAACCCCCGCTAAAGTGATGCAACAGAGCATCTTAAAATCAAAACGTCATACCGGTACAGTTCATCAAATTTCTAGAGGCTTTCGACGGCTAGACAGAGAAAGCACTACTGACAGGCATCCCGACGGATTTACGCAATGAAAGTACACTCTGCGCATCAAGTATTTCACTATTTCATTCAGACGTAAATGTCAGATGTAAATTTCGCTAAAACATTTCTTTTATTTTCGTTTGTGTTTTTTGCTCATTGCAGTTTAATAGAACCTAAGTATGGAGTTTAATAGCAAATTAAGAGGCCGCGTGATTAACAGTCAATCTCGCGAAATAATAGCCAATGTTATAGAGTTTATGAGAAGAGAAGGAAACTTTAATTCACCTTCAATACCATTTAAAAATGTAAATGATCGTGTTGCTGCAGCCACAGGAGTATCTAAAAACACTGTCGTCCGCATTTCTGGAGAGAAAAAAAGAATCGATAACCATGAGATATCGGAATTTTCATCACCAAGAAAAACCATTAAAAAACCAAAAACAGTTAATGATATAGATGAAGCTGCACAAGAATCAAATTTTATTTTTTTATTATTAGATAGCTATTTTTGTTTCTGAGTTGTGTTCATTTACAGGCTCAATTTTTTTCCGTTTCTCCTTTTTGATTTTATATGGGGTTTCAAGTTGTTTTTGACTTATTTCGACGTAAATCACAACAACACACTTTTTTAATAAAGCAAACAAGTGTTAAGAGGTATATGTACGTGTAAACTACAATTACAAAAAATTGATATGAAACCCATAAAACCACCAACAAAAATGTAAAGGTAGCTTCCGTACTAGAACATGGTGTCATTCGTCGAGATAATTTATCGTTTTGTTTAATAGATCAAGAAATGTAAATATTTCCCTGTTATTTTTTATAAAATTATAAGAGAAATAAATATTTTTCTAAATAGTATAGTTTATTATTTTGTAGAAAAACAAAATTTAGAAAATTTTAGTAATGTTTCAGAAACAACCGTTATTAATAATAGGTACCATTTTCCTTAATAAGGTAGAAATAAAATATAAACTATTTCCACGATTTACAAAGGCCTACACAAAAATTATAGGTATTTTTCCGCTATCCTATAAAATTTATATTTTCTGACTCAATTTCAAAAGGTTAAAAGAATTCCAAAACACCTTTTATGGCATAATAATTATTTTCAATTCTACATACTATCTTTAGCTGCTTTTAAAAACGTTCTAAGAAAGTCCAATCAGACCAATTTAATCCCTAAACTATTCCACACTTTTAAAATTTAATTACCTAAAAATATGAAAAACTATTTAAAATAACTTGTTTAGCAGACTGTACAATAGCTATCTTAGTCACACGTAGCGCGTTCTCTGTCTGGGCGTCGAAATTTGATGAACTGTACCTATTATACATGTTCATTGCTAAAAATGACATGTTTGCCCCATTATGGCGGCCAATTGGCGACGCCCCAGAAGTATGGCGTTTTAAAATCTTTGTTGTACAGTCCATTATTAACAATGATCATGAAACAACAGCGTGGGGCTCATGATCCATGTCCACAGTGGAAAAATTACATGTTTTGGTGAGTATGGCGGACCTTAAGTGACGCCATATTGGTATGGCATATTGAGTTCGAGGGCTTTGGCGACCTCCTAGACGACAAAAAACAAGAATCAAAGTGGGGCCTATGATCCAGAGGCATTGATATTAATTACACGTTTGAAAATTCACCCCCCTAAAAGATACACTTTAGGGGTGCCATACTGGAAATTCTAAGTGGGGAATAACTTTGTCTATTACCCCCCAAAGCCTCGGCGTGGAGCCTATGATACATGCAAAAACCCTTTCGGCTCCCGATCTATAAGCACTGCTTATAGTACTTGTATAACCATTTATATGCCCCAGACTGTGATCGGTCCAGTAACAGCTCCGCTCAGATCTGGGTTTTGAGTATCTTTCAGAGCCAGAAAATTTTATGAAAACATTACCATAGAAGTTTTTTAAGTTTTAAAGATTTTCTGTTAAGTTAAACTGGTTATAAGATTTACTGCAAAATAGCCGAAGATGAGTTTTCCGGTTCTTATTTCAATAAACTTAAAGTTGAATCCAATTCTCTTTGAAATTCATTTCTGATTACTACGTTGTAAAAAATGCTAATGAAAAAATCGATAGCTATTACAGAGCTCTCAGTATAAGTTGGAATGTGATGTATACATAACTATTACGCGAGCTAGAGATATTTTAAACAGTCTTCGATATTGGACCGATAATTTACGAATTAGAAGCTTAAATTTTGAGGTTTTTTTAACTATTACAATATGAAGCAAAAATTCTAAAACTCAATTTTAATTGTTGAAGGGCCATCTCCTGACATACATATGTAAAAGACGTTACGTCACCAGTGTGGGCGTAATGACGTAATCAACAATTTTTTAAATACAAATAAGTATCATGACATACTTCAGTTAAAAGGCCTCCTAATCGTGTATTCAATCGAATATTTATTTTTAGAGAGTCAACCAAAATTATGCATTTAGTAAGGTACAATGAAAATACAATAAATTTTGATTCGTTGAACTAAAGTTCCTAATTTATTTAATGCTAAATATCCCATCCGACGACCCGTTCCAATCAACAATTATTAAAAAATTTAGAAAACAAAAATAGAAAAAGAGTCATGTTGAAGATATTCCTAAAAGTGATAAAAATTCAATATTTGAACATAAAAAACATAACGCGATACTTACGTTTCAAGAAAATTCCCATACCAGCTGAAGCAAATCGTAATGATGCTAAAATAGAAAAAGTGTCATCCGTATAAAGTACATTTAGTCCAAGAGCTGTTAGATAGGTTACTTTACTAGAAGAATTATTGAATTCTACTATTATGGACCGATGTAACAGAGATCGGAGTTAAATACAAAAGGTTCTGAACAATATCCTGGAGAACACCGTATTTTATTGGCTTTACTCTTCACTTTCGTTTACAGACCTAGCTTCACAAAGTCCTGCTTTTTTTAGTGCCCACTTATGGCTACCTAAATTAAGAAGAGATAAAATTTGAAACTTTCTAAAATGAATACCATCTTTCTTTATTGTTTTTGTGAAAGCGACGTCTGTTAAATCAACAAAGCACCTCATTGTTAAAATGAAATACATTTTGCGACGCCTAGGTCTTCAGAAATTTAGTTTGAAAGTGAAGAATCCAGTGTAAAGTTGATATCATGATTAACGTTTTATGTAGTGCACTAGATATTAATTTTTTCTTACCAATTAAGTCTAGCTGTGGAGAACACCGAAAACCAACTGACCTGCAACAAAAATGTAAAATAAATTTCTAGAATATTTCGTGACATTTTTCGATCATAGAAGTAATACTTTTACTGACTAGGAATTAAAAATCTTTTTTACTGCCTAGGCATTTAAAAATTTACTTTTTCTTTTTTTGAAGACTTGCTCTTCATCAGCCGGGTGGCCATAAAAATTACTATAATAAATTAACTACAAGTTACTATAAGTATATTTTAATTAAACAATTTACAAAATTGTACATAGCAACCATTTGCTTAGTAACGGAACTGATAAGGTGATTCAAGCAGGGCCATGGAATCAAACAATTATAACCTTCACTGTGCACGCAATTGTGGTGCATATTATTCAATATTATATTATCTTTTATTAGATATGTGTAGTCTAATCGAAAATTATAAAATACGATTTAACGATGTAAAATAGTTTAAACAAAAATCATACGATTTGAATAAATACTAAAAATGAGTGAGTTTTATACAATATATTTAATAGAGCTTATCATTTTAATTCCATTTTTTTAAACAGACTGTACAAACAATCGTAGAAAAAAGTATGTTTCATACAACAGAGAAACAGATTTACTATCTTGGCTAGTTTAATTGCCATGGCTTTGCTTTGGCAATAAACTGCTACGGCAGTAAATCTGTTACTTCTCTGCCTAATTAAACAAATAACCATTCTATACTATTCTGTAGAATCTTATATTTTCTCCTACAAAATTTATTATGAAAAACATTTCTATTTTATTTATTTGATTATGTTCATTTAATTTTTTCTTGTTAATCATTTATTTTAAAGTCGAAGAAATTGAGGTATATCATATTTTCTAATACAATCTGAAATAAATTATCATTATTCTTTATAAAAAATTTATTTAATTTCTTTATATTTTGTGCTTCTCTTTCAAACATTTTCATATTTATTTTTAATATTTAACCTCTTTTTCCCTTTTCACTTCGAGACAAGGTGACAATGATAAGTATCACCTGTTAACGCTGATGTAATATATGCAAACATAGATATATAACCTATGCCACCTGTTGACAAGACCACGACATGTGCAAGTCTGTCAGATTTCAAAACTGAAAAGAAGGTGTCATGCTAGTAAGAGTGGCAAGCGTTAAAATTTGGGTATCGAGTTTTTCTTTATTTATTTAAGGTAATGTAGTAGAGGAAGTGAGCCAAATATGGAATACCGTTTTGTTTTTGTACATATTAAACTCATAATTTTTCATAACACCCCCTCTTTTTTATTGATATTAAATCTATTATTAAGGAGTTACAAAAAAATATTCTATAGAAAATTATAATTTTCTAGTTTATACGAAATATGTCCTTATATGGAACATGTTTCAAAGAAAAATAAAACAAAACACTTTTAAGATATATGAAAAAATCACATCAATCAATATAAAAAAATTGCATCGGATATATCGGAAGAACGTGTTCAAACTCCTTTACAAAAATATACCAGTTTCATGATCTGAACAGTCGGAATAGTACCAACCTTTCAATTACAATAGAAACAGGTGACATTCTTATCCAGTGGATTTCAAATTATGGTCTCCTCACAATTCCATATTAGGTACATCGCAATTTTAATTTTTCTTATTATATTCATACATTAACCCTAACACTAGTTATATGTGCTATATGAAAATAAAGAGCTTATGTTATATACAAACATATGTTCTACACAAAAAGTTGGTAGTTGATAATCCCCATAATACCATAATATTGTTAATACATACATGCAAAATATTCGATTTTATAAAAAAATTAGAATAAATTGTGAGACAGTTATACGTTGCACTTAGGAACATATTCCATATTTGGCTCACCTCCTATAAAATTGAAAATTAAAGGGTGTTCAAAAATTATTTCCTAAATACCCAGTAGTCACAAATTAGTATCTAGTTGAAACTTGGTCGCGTATTGTAATGCATAAAAAGAGAATATTTAGCCAGTAGTGTGTAAAGGGTTAACGGATGAAGGTAAAAAACTTTTAAAATTGTTTAAGACATACATTTATATGAATTTTCTGCCTTAAGGGCGGCGTCTGGCCATATCTCGAAAACTGTTTATCTTTTTTTTTTACAAAATTGTTAAAAGAAAATACTTAAAAATGATTTTAACTTCAAACCTTTCCGCTATGTCACGTAATATATCACATAATTGTGTTTTCATAAAAAAAATCATTATAATTTTAAACCAAGCTTTCAAGAAAACTAAACAATATTTTGAAGTATGATGTGTTTCAATATTTTTCTGTGTTGGTTGTACGTAAGGGCGTACCTAGCTATGGGCAGGGGGGCTAATGCCCCCTCCCTAGACCTTGGAATTTTATAATAAAACATAAAAATCATACATCAAAAGTGTGGAAAATATAAAAAAATAAACCACTATTGTATATATTACAAATTTACAGACTACACCAAAACAAAATCGAAAAAATTTGTAAATCACCCGGTCTATTCAGAATGACCAGAATTCCTTATTAAACAATAGTTAACGGTAATAACATTATTACAGAAGCTCTCACATATATTATTACATTTAAAACAAATTCTCAATAGGTAGTATTATTTATTAAGCGGGAAGACTTTCTGAAATTTGGAAATATTTTCGTACTTTTTGAGTATCTATTTTATTTTTAACTATGTAATATTGAGAATTTGCCATCTTATTGGAACTAGGATACATTTACCAAAAAAATACAATTTAATTTTAGTCTCTAAACACTTATTTTGAAATACATCCCATCTATAAATAATTTATATATAAAAAATTGTGATTTACAACAAATATTTTTGCCCCAAGAAGGCTAACAAGATACTAGCTACAGCAGCCAAGCTGAAGTTGACCGACGAAGCTGAGTTACAAAGATCTGTTTTACAGACTGGACATTTGGCATCGGTGGCACCTTGTGGGCCGTTTGGACAAGCGGAGGCTTCACCACTTTTTGGGGCTGTGGCGCATCTTCTTGTATAGACACGCACCTACCGTTTCTAGTTTGGACAAGAACCGACTACGCCAGAACATTGCAATCACACGTGTTTAGGCACTACCAGCGTATAATAGGCAGTAAAAGAGATATTCTGTATTGTAGCAAGTGATAGTGCACAGTTATCAAAATATATGTATTCCGTGCGATCTTAACAATATTAAATGGATATCAGGAAATTTTTTTAAACAGGTAAGTTACATTCTCAATCTAAATTATTTTTCTATACTTTTGTTGTGTAGGTACGTGTAAGCTGTTATAAGCATGGTGCTGAAATAATCATTATCTTGGCAGAAAATGTGAGAAACAAAAAATATATATTTTGTAAATTGGCCTGTAAAACGTTTATTTGTGTAGTTACTTAACACCGAAAATATAAGTTTAGCTTCATGAAATCACACTATATAAAAATACAAATAAAGATTTTTTTGATGTTTTCCAGCGACTACAACTTTTAAGAGGAAAAAAGAACGTGGCAGTAGCAGCGAGAGCGATAAAAATAATGATGAAATTATATCGCCAAGCTCATCTAAAATAAGGCCTGAACAGCCGTCAGCATCTTTAGTTTCTACGGACATATCTGTTCCCGGTCTTGAATCTTTGCCGTCAACTTCTGCCTCTGTAGACATTCCCACAATTAATGAGAATAATGGCTGCCACGAAAATGACCTGGGTCGTTATGTAGGGCAAAAATTTCACCTGACGATAGAAAAAAAGAAGTATCTATTACAAAATCCGTGGATTCCGAGCAAAGACTACGATTTTATAACCGATGCAAGTCATTTGCGAAGAAAATTTAACCATGCCTGGTTAGATCAATATACACCATGGTTAGTTTATTCCAAGCGGCTAAAGGGTGCTCTCTGCAAGCACTGTCTTTTATTTCCCCCTTCCACTGGACCCGTAAGGAGAGTGTTAGGTTCATTTATGATCAGACTATTCACGAAGTTTAAGAATATGCACGAAGATTGCCGTAAACATGTCACTACTAACTTTCACAAAACTTCATCAGCTGCTGCAAAAGCCTTTCTCGAAAATCTGCCTGTGAAAGTTCAGCTACAAAGTTTTCACCAAAAAACAATTGAAGAGAACAAGCAAATACTGGCATCAATTATTTCCTGCATAGTCTTCTGTGGCACCCATAATTTGGCTGTTAAAAGCAAAGAAGCAGATAAGGGAGTTTTTTTAGATCTGATGAATTTAAGAATTTAATCTGGCGACATAAAATTAAAGAGTCATTTAGAGAAATTTCATAGGAATGCAGTTTATACCTCACCAAAAATACAAAACCAATTGATAAATATATGTGGCGAAGTTATTAGAGGGGATGTGATAAATGCTGCTAAGAAAGCCATGGTCTACACAGTCTTAGCCGATGAAACAGCTGACATATCGGGAAAGGAACAACTCTCAATTGGCTTGCGCTTCTACGATGAAAGTAAAGAAAAAGTTCGAAAAGAATTTGTGGGTTTTGTGGAGCTAACAGCACAAGATGCCTCAACGATTGCCAAAGCAATCGATAATATTTTGGTCAGCTATAATTTTTTACCACAAAATTGTGTAGGACTTGGTTTTGATGGCTGCGCTACAATGGCGGGTAAAGAGGGTGACGTGCAAGCAATTTTAAGAAAAAAGTACACGCAAGCATTATTTTTCCATTGCTCAAGCCACAAGATAAATCTTGTTGTCAATGACACAAATAATGTTGCAAAAATTAGAAACACTATTGGCACGGTGAAGGATATTATAAACTTTTTTAGAAAATCCACCACTCGGAGGAATTCTGCACCTGAACTTTCACGACTATGTGAGACAAGATGGTCTGAAAAATATAAAAGTATTCGATTATTTGCACAAAATTTCCCGGAGATTGTCAAAGCACTTGAAAAACAATTTACCGAAGGAAACCACGAGAAAATCTGCATACCAGCTGCACTCAGCCGTTACCAAATCCTCATTAGTTGTTGCTCTAACTATAGTAGCAAAACACTCAGCTTTACTAGAACCGGTACTTAATGCTCTGCAAGCACTAAGTATCGATTTGATCCAGTTGCAAGAACATATTAACGTAATCCTTAATGTACTAAACAAAAATCGTCAAGACGCCGACCTAGTTACTGCTGAAATTATTATAAAAGCACAAGACCTTGTCAGGGAATTGGAAATTGAAATTTCCATCCCTCGACTTGACAACAAGCAAATACACAGAAGCAATTATCCATTAGACTCTGATAGTGACTACTGGAAATGTCCGTTAATTATACCATATTTAGATTTAATATTATCATCGTTAAATAGTCGATTTTCCCAAGAACATACCCCAGCTTTTGCCCTAACAAAACTACATCCTCTGTACATGCTCAACATGGATATCAGTCATGTAAAAGAAAACACTCGTTAGTTTACACAGTTTTATCAATTAGAAGACATGACCGCAGAAAATGAACTATGGTATAACTTGTGGAAAAATAAAAAGATAACTGAGGACAAGATAAAGGATATTAAAATCATAGACCTTCTTAGCGAAGCCAACGTTTTTTACTCCATCATAAGACAGGCACTCTTGATTTTGATTACAATCCCACGTACTACAGCCACTGTAGAACGATCGTTTAGCACACTTCGAAAAGTAAAGACCTGGCTGAGAAGTACTATGGGAAAGGAAATGTTGCAATTGGAAATGAGCAATTCGAAAAAACCGTTTTAAACCATTTTGCTACAAATCCAAGAAGACTGTTATTGCAATAAAATGTTTGCTACTTATTGGTATAGAATGTGATTATTAATAACTAATAAAATAGAAAGAAAAATTGTTGTGCTTTTTTTATTGGCCTGCCCCCCTAGTTCATATCCTGGGTACGCCCTTGGTTGTACGGGTTGTAACGGGAAGACATGTAAATATGTTTAGTTTTAAAGAAAATTCCTAGCTAAGTCAACGCGATTATATGTGGTTTAGATACCAAAAGTCATTTTTCAAGTACTTTAGAACCACTCCGTTTCTTAAGAAGTCTTTACAACCCCTAGACACACTTCATGAACGGTTTTCAATATTAAAATTAATGCCATGAAGCATATTTTTCCCGAAAGCTTGGTTTAAAGTCAATCGCGCATATACGGCAGATTTCTATGGGCGAACGCAGTTAAACAGGGAATAACACCATAAGAATAAGAATATTTTCAACAGTATTATTAGTTATTTTTCTTTAATAACTTGTGATAAAAATGACTTTTTATCATAAAGTCAAATAAGTGCAACATGGACCAACTATACGTTTAATAAAACGGTTGAAAATACCTAGATGTAAATTATTGGACATTCATTATATTATTTATTGTTTCTCGGAACCTCGCTTAATCAAATCTTATCTCTCGTAAAATAAATTTTATTTTTATTTATTTATTTTTTATTGTTACACTGCTCAACAGGTAATTCCAGTTATTATTAGGAAATTTTGACAAAAACTGAATTACAAAAATATAAGTTAGAATAGACAAACACCACAAGAACATAAAAACTTCAGACTTAATGCTATAAACACCACAATAAAATATGTCATTAGGAAAATGGTAATCGATTACTCTACTTCTAAATTACTCAACTTATCATGATTGATCATGGTGGAAAAAATGATGCCATGTTCTGTCCCATTAGAAAAACCGATTTACCGTGCAACTGTATGGACAACCATATCAGCATACGCCTCATGAGCTGCCAATGATTTACGATACAAATTGTAATAGTAATTGTAAGTCATTTTAGTTTTATTTAAGGGTATAATCTAACCTAACTTTTTACTGCGACCTTTCCTGGATTAATTGGTTTCTTTCATCACAAGTCATTGTCTCTGAATTTCCATTTACCCTCTCTCATATATACGTCCGTAGCAGCTTGTTACTCTCGCATAAGCGGACAATATACCTTTTTTTTTATCCTATCATACAGGTAAAAGTTTTTCCTGCTAAATTATTGTTCTTTTTTATATACGATGTGCTTACATAAAATTATTTCCTTTAATACCACATTTCTAAATAATACTCAAAAATTCAATATTTTTTATACGTTTGCGAACGTACTTAGAACCTCAAAATTTTCTTTTCAATACTGGTCAGACAATATACAGTGAATTCAGCATCTTGCAGTAATTTTCACTCATTATTTGTAGTGGTGAATATTTTAATCCACTGGTTTTGGGAGTTGAAAAATATAATGGCGAACGTGGAGATATATCTTCCATAAGCCATATCAAGTTATAACAGAACAAATAGAAGAGCCGGAAGTAGCAGGTACGATTCATATCTACACCGACGATTCTAAAACAAAAAAAGGCTCAGGATGTGGAATATACTTCAGATTCTTAAACCTAAACATAAAATAAGCTGTGAGCAATGGTGCCAGTGTAGTTCAAACATAGCTAACGGGGATTGTGATAGCAGCAAAAGAAATCACCAGAAACAATATCACTGGAAGGAACATACTCATCTATACAGATAGCAGACAAGCACTACTCATCCTGAATAGATGACGAATTTACTCAGGGTTAGTACTAGAATGTCACGAAGCTTTGGCCGAAGTATCCATGAACAATGTGGTCAAGCTAAGATGGATCAAAGGTCACGCTACATCGAAAGGTAACCGTCTTGCTGATTTACTAGCCAAGAAATTAACCAACCAAGTACTTTTTGGACCTGACAAAATCGGTATTGACAAACCTAATTAAAAAATATTCCCTTGTGAAATTAAAGGAAAGATGAGATGAAACAAGAAACTGCAGAGTTGCCAGAAAGCTCTTAAGTTATCCTGACAACACTACAGCAAACAAATACTTGAATATGACTAGACAGAATCTGAGCCAAGTCACAGACATTCTGACTGGTCATTGCCAAGTACGAAAGCATCTTCATATCATGGGGCTGTCAGAATTCGCACTCTGCGAACAATAAGATAAGACCATCGAGCATATCCTTTACGATTGCTCGACTCTTTTATTTATTAGAAGATGTGTATTCGGCGAGTATCGGCTAACACCGACCGATATAAGAGAAGTACCTCTTGGCGATGTTGTCAACTACAATAAATCTGTAGGCTGGCTGACGAGCTAGGAGGTGCCTATCATCTTAGGAGGATGCGCAATGGGCCTAGTGAGGCCTCCATACGTTCCAGATTTAGATACAAGGCATATCTATTTCTATTCAATATCTTTGGTTTCTTTAAGTACAAATAAGACCAAAATTAGATCTGTTTTTCTATTCTTCTAATGCAGATTAAATAACATTGATATTAGTTCTTTTAAACTGCAGCTATAAAAGGTTTTTTAGTTTTAGTTTTTGGGACTTTTGCAGTCGTGGCTGTCTCAGTTTTAAAACAAAAGAGTGATAGTTTGTTAATATTCGATTTTAATAGAAAGTTATTCCAGTTAATATGAGAGAGATCCAGATATAGTTGTACGAAAGTTATATCTGGTCAATGTCGGATTGGGCCGTCGGTCTACCGATCAAAAAACCGGTAGACACTCGTTTAAGCAGTGGCCCTCGTTCAGTTATTGTGCACTCGTTCAGTCAGGACTGTGAAAAGGTGAACTTTTCTCCCTCCTAGACCGATAGGCTCTGGAGGTCCCGATCCTATCTGGTGCTTGTTGGTATAAAAATTCAGTATTTTCAATTTTAAGCTCAACAGTACTTTCGAGGACAGATTGAAACCTGTCTTCACGAAATATTGGATCAATACATTTTGGCGTCAGAAATTTCTGGAAAACTAAAAGTTAAATCAAGAACGCAATCAATCTGCATAATGTTGAAATATTGAGAGAAAATGTTTACTGAAATCATTAGTTTGCTTGAGATAATCGTTTTTTAAAGTTGAAATAACGAGACATGTTTAAATCACCAACTAGAATTAAACTGTCATCATTCAAAAAAATTAATGCTCTTTGAAATATATTAACAGAATTTATTATATTTATCGGCATTTAATTAATGAGGAAAATGAACAACAAAATACCATGTTTTAGAGGCTATAGATTCATATGATTGCCCATCAAAACTGAAAATTTACGTGATTTAGAATTATGTTCAAAAGTCCTATTTTTTAAATAATGAATTTATTCCATATATTTGCTTCATACTGTATTTTCACTTTCACAAGTATAGTGATGGAGGATAGTAAAACTATATGAGTTAATATTATTAAGGACACCTTTTAAATTTATGGGATAGCTTTTATAGTTTATTACTTAACTTTAAAGGACTATAAATTCAAATATAACGGATAAAATAGTAATCTTTAATCCCACAAACATGCGAAACTCTGAGTGCAAACTTTAACCTGGTGCATGTTTTTGTAAACAACACAACTCGAAACACGCTTAACACAGAGGGAATTATTTATTACACCCAAATCCGACACAATGTTTTAATACAAACTAATTTAAATAAACTTGTCCAATTCGACTTAAGCCCGAATCCGATTCTACCTGTAGGTACAGTTGCCAGCACGAACTCTCCCAAACTTTAATTACCCTTTCAAGACAAATACGAGTGAGAGAGAATGTCAACAATACAGTGAACTCACAAAATGAAACCTAATTACTAAATTCAACAAAAGATTCTATCTGGAGAACTTTGTCCCAACCCCATCATATTAATAAAGTTATTAGGCAAGTTTTAGAGTAATTATAAACACTCGGTTTCATATTAAAAATGATTTAATGCAAAGCTTTACTGTTATATGTATAATCACTACGAAATTAACAATAAATAAATCTGTTTTAACATATATATATTAAAGGAATTAATAAACTCAAAATACATACCAACTGTAAACTTTATTTAATTAGAAGGCAACTAGTTTCGGCTTTATAGCTATCAACAGGCCTTTAATACAAAAAAATCTGTGTAATAGTAAAAAAAATTACAAATAATATTCATACCTAGATGTAATTTTATCTGTTATCAACACCCCGTTTTTCGACGACTATGTGGCATTTTTCATTTAATTTTCTATAATTTTTGTGTTAACATTTAAAACATCTTTAAATAGTAATTTTTAACCTCAAAATCATATTTTGATACGTACTGCTTTACCAACGACTACTACATATCTACTGGATAGCTGAGTTCCCAGATTTCTTGCACCATTACTTCGAATTTCAAATATATATATTTTCTATAACTATCAATAAATGAAAAAATAAGTGAGTAAGGGGGTTTCTCGCCACAGAGAAAACGGTTCCTTACAAATGACACTAGTTAGTTACGGGCAGTTCTCGAGCGCCAGATTTTTGGTTATGGTTTACTCCACAAACTCTCGAAACGGCGTCGAAAATACTCGGGTAGCTACAGATGGAGATGAAAAATTCCAGGGGTCAAAGGTCACTTAGACACAGGTAATAGTAGGCCATAAGTAACGGGCTTTAATCGTTACCTGGGCTGGTACAGAATTTATCACTAGCTGAAATACAAGGGGGAAATAAAGTATGGAATTACTAACCAGTAATACGGCAAGTTAACATTGACACATATATTGTGAATAACTATTTACACATTAAAATTATTAAAAATTATATATTTTAACGCCCACCGTAGTTACGATGATAGTCAATAGAACCCTGAACAAAAATAAACAAACACAACGAACGGTATTGAATCCCGAGTAGTCTCAATCAGACGCCAAAATTGAATAAAAATAAAATTAACTTAACTACTTAGTAATTAAACTAAAACATACTTTTCCATTTCGGTAAGGGAAAATTCTAAGAGCGGTCGTAGCAAAAATTAACTATTTAACTGTCGTATCGGGAATTAATCTAAAATGTAGGTACTTTACTATTTCGGTAAGGAATTATCTAAACGGTCGCAGAGAGTGCGAGGAGACAGGGTCGTGAAAGAACTACTTGAAGTAAATATTCGAAAAGGGAAAAAAATTTATTCCCAGGGTAGTCTTTTATCCCAGAATGAGCTGATCGCCATCATGAGCCCGCTCATACAGGGTAATGAAGCTGTTTAAGATTTCTTTAATTTGCAATTTGCACGAAAAAAATGAAGAATACAGAGGAAAAATAAAACTAACGCGGATAGTACCTAATCCAAGAATGAGCTGATCGTCATCACGAGCCCGCTTAGACAGGGACAGGTTACTATTTAATGTAATTTATATTGACGGTGAAAGAGAAAACAAAACTATTATCAGAGGGAAGAAAACTACTAACGCGGATAGTACCTACTCCACGAATGAGCTGATCGTCATCACGAGCCCGCTCAAACAGGGACAGGATACTATTTAAGATTATTAAAATTTGCCGTATAAGAATAAACAAACTATTAAAAGAGGGGAAACGTCTCCTCGAAAACTCCGTTTCTAAATATTCCCAACTTGGTTATAACTCGGCTTACTAAACAAAGTATTTATCAATGAAATCAAACTTAATTCCCAATTTAGCTTACCAAAAAGAAAAATTTAATTTTTTAGGACAGACTTACTATCAAAAGTCTAAATCAACGGTATTACAATGTTATAGAACTAAACCCTATCATTTATTATTTAAATCATATTCAATCCCCTTTAAAGAAACGGTATTCTATCTTCAAAGAGCCAACTACTAATATTTATCAATTAAGTCAAATTAAATCTTTCTTCCAACAATATTTATAAAAAAAAACGGTATTATATTTGCCAAGAAATAAATTCTAATATTTATTAATAAAATCAAATTAACTCTTTCTCCCAACAATATTTATAAAAACGGTATTATATTTGCCAAAAAATAAATTCTAATATTTAATAATGAAATCAAATTATATCTTTTAACTCAGCACGGAATTAAAATGTTCCTATTTCTAAAAGATAATTCGGTTATTAAATTAAATACGGTCTCAATATAAAACATTTCTTCTATAAAAATATGAACATAAAAACGAAACAAGTTTATTTACCTAACGGATTTATAAACATGAAAAATTTATCGACGGCTGACTTAGTTGAGAATGCGGCTTTTACTTTTAACTGGCTGAAATCAAGTCTATTAGGAACTAAAATTTTTAATTCAATCTCGGGCCTGGTTCAACCGTCGATTCCCTTTTCATAGCAGGAACTTCGCCGCGCATCGATATGTCGATCGGCAGTGCGCAGCTGTTTTGGCACAGGACCAACATTTCAAGCGCGTTTAATATTTATTAATAATGAAAAATTAAAATAAACCGATTGAGGAAAAATTGACTTCATTACATGCTTGGTACCATCGTCTTTTTTGAAATTACGCTGTTATAACTTTTTTTTTTGTATAGACATGTATATTATATTTTTTCTTATTATAAATTATTATAAATAAGTCCAAATTTATAAACAGAAAGTGTCCCAAAAAGTTTTATACAAAAAAATTATTCTTGATAAAAAGTTCTGAGAATCCATAATCGAGCAATAAATTTTGTAAAATGTAGGTGTTATACAGGGAAAATAAAAATAGTGATCTATATTGACGAGTAAAATACTTTTAAATTTTAATATACGAGTACATCGAGCAAAATATTATTTAAAATGTTGATGGGAATTAAAAACTACAATTAAGTTTAATCATTGCACTAGTTTTCAAGTGATTTTGATTTGATTTATTAAATACATACTCCAAAATAAATGTTAAAGTGTATATTGGATTTTTTTTAATTCTACAAATTTAATGCTTGTTTATGTCTTTTGTATTTTGATGAAGTTTGTATAAGAATTATTTGTGAAATGTAAGATACACTTTTTTTTCCATTTGTATAAAACTTTTGGGATACAAAACTGTATATATAAGAACAAATATTTGTTTATTGTTTAAAAAAATGGTAATTTAATTTAATTCTCTTTATAAAAACAAATATGTAAACACACGTGGTTTGTTAATATTTTTATGTATAAATAAGCTGTAAGCTAAATTAAATATAAAAAAAATAAAAATTACTTGTAGGTAGTCAGTGTGTCTACTTAAGTTGGAACCATATGGAAAAAAAATTATCGATTTCAGGAAAAAAAGATATTCTTGATAAAAAGTCCTGCATGCCCAAAACATTAAAAATACAGTCATCAGATATCAAATTTTTCAAGCCGTATACGAGGTTTGTCAAAAAATATTAATTTTGTTCGAGAGTAAAGTACATTTATTTTTGACAAAATCGAAAATGTTCATTAGGAAAAGTTGATTAGAATTGAAAATTACATTCAAATATGTAATTAAACCGATTTATCTAAAAAATAAGATATTTTATAGATTTTGCATTGATCCACCTAATTACGGTAATCCATAATTTTTTTTCTCTCTCTTCTTTACTATAAACATGATACGCTTTCCTTTTCTTGATGTTTGTGAAGAATTTAGCAATTTTCTTAATGAAAATTTTCGATTTTGTCAAAAATAAACGTACTTTACTCTTGAGCAACATTCATATTTTTTGACAAACCTCGTATACGGCTTGAGAAATTTGATATCTGATGACTGTATTTTAAGTTTTGGGTCATTCAGGACTTTTTATCAATAATAACTTTTTTTTCTAAAAACAATAATACATTTTTTTTCCATATGGTTCCAACTTAAGTAGACACACGTTATAAGGGAATAAATTATATTTTACCCAACATAGATATTAAATTAAAAAAAAGAGATTTATCTATTTGTATTATTTATTTTACTAATATAAATTAAAAAAATAATATCGAGTTTAAATAAACGCATTAAAGAAAATAATACGTATTATAGGAAACACATTTGTAAAAATTGTTTCCTAAATACAATAAAACAGAACAAAAATAATTAATAATAAGGAAACATTTTTAAACCACTGTATGTAGCCAATTGCAAGTATACTTAAATATTTATAAAAAATATTGAAACTTTAAAATATACTATACAGTGTGTTTACCTAAGTTGTCAGCATATGATATATTATTAGTTTTATGAAAAAGCTTCTTGATAAAAAGTTCTGTATTACATATTAATATTCAAGATTAAAATTTGTAAACAGGTATATACGGAAAGTAAAAAAATAATAATTTATGAAAAGTAAAGTACTTTTAAATATCGGACAAAATATGAACTAAAAATGTCGACAGGAATTTAAAAATATGCTCAAGTTTAAAAGTGATTTCGACTTACTTTGTTTAATAAATAAAACAACCAATGCCATTTTACAAATTTGATGCTTGATTATGTAGCAATACAAATCTTTTTATAAATAATTTTTTTTTGGTAAAACATTTTTACCATATACTGACAAGTTTTAGCTTTTCTTTGAAAGTAAAGAAATCTGATTTTTTGTAAGAACCATATTTACAAGTTTTTTAGCCATAATTTGATTTGGTGTTTTTAATAATTGGCTAATTATAGCATTTTGCTTTAAAATACTTAAGCATTTTCTTAGTGGACTTTGATTTCAGTTGAATATATTTCAATAATAAATTTTATACTTTTGCTTATAAGTATCTAAAAGTTGAGAAGGCTAAAGACTGCTGAGATTTGTTTTATGTAAAGATTCCATCAGATCCTTCTCTCTTTTTTTAGCTCGTTTAGCTCGGGGCATTTTTAATTTTAAGCATTCAAGTTTAAAGTAGGAACAGCAGTTTTTTTTAAAACTTATCGCGAAGGTAAACCTACAATATAATATTTATAAAATGCATTTTTATAGGAATTAAGAATATTATTACCTAGAAGTTCATTTTGAAGATCTCTTTCTTAATTGTTTGTAGTAAAATATAGCGAGAATATTGCAGCAGTCACTGGATTAAATTTATCTTTTCGTTAACAACGATTTATCTATTCTTTCTTAATTATATTTGAAACTAAATCATTTGTTTTCGGGAACGAATGAAACATTATTTTTATACCTTCTTTCATAAGAGTTGTAAGGAAGCAACAACACAAATCTGCCCAGGAATTGCTGTCTTTAACAACAAATAAAAATTTAGAACATATTTTTATATATTTTATTGAAAAAACTTACCAAATTTATTTAAATATTCCAGAACAAAATTAGTAGCAAAAATGTCAATACTAATCATAAAAATAAATTTAAGAACACAATTTTTTTTACAGTTTCTTGGCTCAAAAACACAAAATATTAATATTTAGATGTTTTTACAAGTTTATTTACCACAAAAACGAATAAATAATCTCTAAAAACTGTTAAACAACCCAAAACTACATTGTAAAAACAACACTTTCTATAGTGACAAACCAAATTCTATACTGATGCATACATACGTCATCAACTGCACGAAAAATAACGGAATGTAGTTTCTTATGAAACTAGTCTATCCTGCAGTATATAGTCTATGGTGTGTAATAGACAGGAGGACAATCTCATACGGGTGTTTATCTCAAAAAGTGTCGCCCAAAATGTATAAAATTAAGTTGGCGCTCGTGTACTAGAAAGGAAAAATCCAATGATATATACTTATATAGATAGCTCGCCCATATGTAAATCAGACGACGAAAAGCACTACTGTCGTCTGTTATCAAAATTTCTCTACGAATATAAACTCAGTCGTTTCTCACGATGGTTTTTCATGATGCATATATTCCCTTACCTCTACACTCCATACCTATGGGTGAGCAATATCTTTAACTATATACAACGTTAGTGTCATTATGTGATAATTATCGACGGTCCGCGTCCCCCTGGTACAGAGGCGCCATCTTAATTTTATACATTTTGAGGGTCACTTTTTGTATACAGAGATAGTTTTCCTTACCTCTACCCCAGTATAATTAATAATACAGTAGCGACAGTTCATTGTTTATGAGGGTTCCATATTTTTCTGCGCATGTCCATAAATAGGCGGCAAATACGTCAAACTGGCATGTGTATATTGTCAATGGATTAATTGTCGTTGATTGTTTTGATTATCTGATTGGTTCTAATGCACATTTTAATACACTTTTATTATATTTAGATTTAGTTTTCATCTTTTATTTATTGCGTGATATTTTATTCAAACAGACACAGCGACAAGACATTTTGAAGTTACTTTTTTCAGTGTAGAAATCTAACCACTCCGACATCAAAGGAACCGACTCAAGCTGTCGCTACTGCATTATTAATTACACTGGGCCTCCATAATATAATATACTCGTTGCTCCTTTCCTTCAACAGATCTTTTTTTGTACTAATTCAGATAAAATATAAGTAAGTTCCTCGTTCTGAAGTATTTATTCTTCCCTTTCTCCGAGATATTTACTATTATTTACTAATTTTTTTTACACATAATTGCTAAGTCATACATACTGTTTAGTAATAGTCACATTTTCTTACGAATTTATTGTTTTGTATCTGATTTTATCACTAATTATATCGCCAGACAGCCTACACTCTTCCACCATTGCATGTGGTGTTCAAATCTGCAACATAGTAATCTGCGTGTTTGATAGCTTTGATGATATGTTTTATATATGAAGACTAGAGATAGTTTTATACCTACCGTATATTTTTAGCAAGCAGGGTTAAATCATGATACAGAAACAAATTTAGTTGCTATTAACGATTTTTAAAATTTTGAGATTCATTCTGAGTTTCGGTACATTCCCTATTGTTACTACAAATTCTAGCTGTCGCGCTAGTTACTATTAACCTACAATAGCAACTAAATTTCTGCTTATGAGTTGCATGTGACAGAGGCAGAATGGCGGTAAAATGCCTAATAAAAACATCACAATTGCTCAATTTGTCATCCAAAATCGTATAGTTACGTACCTATATTACATATAACCCTATTTATAACCCCACGGCATGGCTTACTCAGATAATATACACGTCTAGCACCACACATCATAACTCAGTGCATATGACTACGTTAGTTACGGTTCAAATGCAGAATTGCAACGTTTGTTGGCATTGCCCTTGTGTGCGTCAGTAAATACCTAAAGCAAAACGTTGCTCTAACGATATTACTCCCATTGTTGTATTATATTACCCTAATGCAAATGAGATACAAATTAATGGTTAATTTTCTAATTACAACCCTAATTTTATATTTAAGACACCATTACATCATACTTCTTGTATCGAAATTCCTTTTTTAAATTATATAGATTTCTAACAAGATGTATATAGAATTCGATAACAATAAGAGGGAAAGCCCACTCACGCGACATGTCGCGCGAGACCTGCCGCATGCGATTTTTTAGGTGCGATTTTTAACAGACGACAAGCAGCAACACAAACGTTCAGTATCAAAATAGAGGTGAAAGAAGTAGCAACTGTGTTGTTTTATTCCGTTCGTCGGCGGAGAAAATTTAAACGACGAAGGTGAATGTGTTAATTCATTATTTATAGACCCTTATGTAAAAGGCGCATTTAATTTATTATATAAGGAATTACGTCAGCACGAAGATAAGTTCTTCAAATATTTCAGAATGAGAGTAGTGTCATTTGACGAACTGCTGGCGCAGATTCTTGAACAAATATTTTTGTCGATATTTTATATCAATTAAGTGTATTTAAGGTCGGTCTTGAATATCGGATATAAATTCGTCTATATCAATACAACTGTCGGACATGTTTTCACTAAAACTGTCAAAAAGTTAACAAAAAACTCAAACTCTCAACTGATGTTTCGCACGCGACTTGACGTTTGTATGAGTGATGCTCCATATGTATCCATGATAACGCTGGCCGCGTGCGGCAGGAAAATCGCAGGCTTGCCGTTTCTAATTTACATTCGCGTGCGACCACGCGACAGAACCGCGTTAAGGGAGTCATTTAAAAACATCTAAAGCATTGCCGCGCGCGACGTGTCGCATGAGTGGTCTTTCCCTCTAAGAACACCGTAACGTTATAAGCATTACTTCGTATTTCGAATACACATTATCTACAACTATTAATAAATAAAGAATAAGCCGTTAGGCACAAAAAATATTTCCTATATCCCTATAACTTTAACTCTCCACTAAAGTCTCAGTAGGCGGCGATAGCCAATAAATTACTTTACCAAATAATGGCGTAGCTGTGTTTATCTCATTGTAAAAGGATCGTAGAATTAGTAAATGTTTAAATTGTGGAACCAAGTTAAGTATGATACTTATTTACGATCATAGGTTAAACAAACAATTACTATTATTTGTAAATAAAATGTTATTAACGTGTTGGTATATTCTTTCTATCCGAGCAGACCCTACCATATTGATATAGGAATTTCTGGAGATCTCCATATCAATATATTTATACTGTGCCTTAACCCATGGATGTTTCAAAATAATTTTTTCTACACCCACATGGATATTAGCTTATCTACCTCGATTCTCGGATGGGGAAAAATGAAATTAACTTTTCTCTTTTTTTTGTTTATTTTACTTTAAAAATGATTAAAAATCATAAATTATTTTAAAATTAGTTACTTTGTCTTAATAACCTAAAATATTTTTTTTATTTGTAATTTTCGTTAGTGGGTCGTAGAAAAAATATACCGTACAAATCGAGTAGATTGTCTACATCCACTCTTGTTGCACAAACTACTATTATTTGCACGTTTAAGAAAAAAGGAGATCCTCTCGTAAATCAGCTGACTGGCTGTGTTGGCAGAATTTTATTCGGAACACGCTATTCCAAGAATTTTGTTCGAAACACGTTTATTCAAAAACCCTTAGTTCGAAAATGCGTTTAATCGAAAAACTTGGGTTCGAAAATACATTTCATCGAAAAATCATAGTTCGAAAATAATTGTTCCGAAAAATCTTAGTTCGAAAATGATTTTGTAGAAGATGAAGCTCGAAAATACGTTTGTTGAGATTTTTTAATATTCTCATTTTATGTAAAAAAAAATTGCGAAGCAACCTGCGATGTCTCCAGGCCGCATAGGTTTGGTAAATTAGTTAAAATTGTTAAAATTTATTTTAAATAAGTGAAAATTCTGTCAAACTAATTGTCATTAAGCTATTTTTGTGTAGAGTCGATAAATAAAAGCACTTTTATTTTTATTTGATCCACATTTTGAAAAACAAAATTAAATTTTAAAAAAATTATAAGAAAACTATTTAATTAAGAGTATTAAAATTAAATTGTAAAAGTGGATGTAGAGCTGTGGACAAAGCTTCTGCATTCTACTCGAAAATTCCGGAATCGAATCATAGCAAAATAATTAAATTAATCTTTTTCTTATGTTTATTTTATTTTATAAATTATTTTAAAATTAGTTAGTTTGTCTTAGTAACCTAAAATAATTTTTTTTAAATTTGTAGATTTTCGTTAGTGCGGGTTGTAGAAAAAATATACTGTCCATATTCATTTTTGTCTCACAAACTACTAAAGCGTCTGACTTTTTTAACTTGGCACATCGTTACCATTTCATGACACTGGTTTAATTCCTGATTAAGTGTCTTTTGTATTATTTTTTTTTTGTTAAATACCAAAAATTGGAAAAATACGATTATTCTTATTTATTTATTTAATGTAAATGTTATTTATCATATTATAAACCCTACAATATTTTGTACTATTTGTTCAGAAAAGAATTTTAAGTAAAGTAGTGGGTAACCATTAATAATAAAAAAGTGTTTGTTCACGGTTGTTAAACTTCTTTGTTTGTAAAAAAAAGGAAAACTAAACCAATGAAAAATACTAATGGATTCTAATATTTTTTGTAACTAATGTTATTTTATCTTTCTCATCCTATGAAATTGTTTGTAAATTGAATCACAATATTTTTAATTTTGACAAAACATTATCTGTAAAACACTTATCTTCATGGAATATTTATAGCCAGATTTTCTAATTTCACATTTTTTTATAAAATTATTTTGTGGTCGCAGGAAAAATATCGTACATCACTTATGTGAAAGTGATTTTTCACACTCGCTTGATTGTCGCACTCAAGTTATACCTCGTGCGACAATATTTCTCACTGGTGTGAAAAATGTCACTTTCCACACTCGTAATATATACTATTTCATATTTCTACCCTATGTTACTTATTTAGTAAAACTTTTAAACATTGTATGGAGTGACCCTAGTGTTCCTAAAACGATTTGCTTGAAATAAATAGGTCCATTTTGTTTAAAATTTTTGCAGGCAACACAACTATGACTTTTGTTCACGTTATACTGTGCAGATATTAGGTCCTATGATTGAACGTTTACGTTATCCGTAACGTACATGTTAGGCTCAGTTTTAACAGTAATTAGGCAAGTTCGTGTGATGAAAAACGGTTTCCAATACATTACTGTTATTTTCCGCCTGTTATGTTCTAATTTAACAGTTTTCCATCGTACAAACTTGCTTCGTTGCTGTTAAAATTCGACCTAACATGTACGTTATGGATAACATAAACGTTCAATCATAGGACCCATTGTATGTTTTTTTCTAGTATTGCATTTTTAGCCTGTTTGGTCCCACCACATCGTATTCCACCAATGCGAATGAGGTAGGACATGAAATATACGATTCGAGTCTACTACCCACTGCACCTAACGTGGTTGGATTGAGACTGAATATATTTGGTATTATCATAAAATATACGAAGGCTCGCGAAGCTGCGGCCAGCTAATACGTTGTCGCACCATTTTAAATTGCACCATCACTCATCCGGATTAATAGTATTCCAAAATCATAAAATCGTATCGCAACTAAACAACACAATGACTTATTTGTTTTTGAAATAAAAAATTCCAACGACCAAGAGTATAAAAACTATTGATTTATCCCATTGCATATTTTTAAATTTAAATATAAAATTTTTTATTTATGTATCCTTATCCCTTCAAAACTAATTGTCTATTCATGCAATTTTTTCCTAATTTTTGTCAGGTATGATTTTACGCAGATTGATACTACGTCACGGTGATGTATTGTGGTGTGGAGGCGCGGTTTTTACGAATTTGAAGTATCAGCTAATCTAAAAAGGTGCGCGAAAATAAATTTTAATATACTCATGGCCATTAAGGTAGTCATATTTCACATGACAACACGTTATACGCGAACTAGACGAGATTTCGTCGGCTAAGTATCATATAACTCGTTATCGTGGATTACCCGCGGACATTACAACTATAGAAATATAATTATTAATATTTTAAGAGAATACTTACTAATTCAATTATTAAAAAAAGATTATTAGCTGAGGATTATAGTAGGTACAGGATACCCTCTAGGTACATTAAAAATTTAGAAGTCAGACGACTTTAAAATGTACTAATTATCGTTCTAGTTTTTTTATTTGATTATTGATTGTCACAAGTTTGATTACGTTACTGAATTTATAAACCATCTAAATAGAAAAAAAATATTTAAAAAATATTTTTCTAATTTTGGCATCTAAAGTGACATTTTTTATAATAGCAGCTAGTGTCAAAACAATCTACTTTACGCAACGCATAATGTTGAACACTATAAAACTGGTTTTAAAAAATTAATTGTCAACAAATAAAAATAAACCTTTTTTTGGTTTTAAAATCAATATACAAGTTTATATCAAAGAAGGACAGGTTGATTTATAAAAATAAATTTGATTAAACTTACAACATACACCGAGAAAACGAGGTCTACTAAACATGTTTAATAGAAAAAAATTTGATAATAAATTACCTTTCTTTTCTGGTAATACCAATAATAATTAAAGAAATTAGAAATCTATTAACCTTAAGCTGCTGTAATTAGTCATTTGTTTAATAGTCAATAATGTATTATTAAAAAACTTTAATATCCATAAGTATTGTTAATTCTATTAAATTTGTTTAATAATATTCATTAAACTCTTTAATACGTTCTAGTAATTGTTTAATAACACTTAGTAAATATTAACGGTTTTATCCCTTCCACCCGTCGAGGACTCGAGGAAACTAGTATTCGTGCGAGGTAGAAGATCCACGATCACGATGACCACGCCACACGCCACTAACGTAACTACTGTTACGCTGGTTTTTGGTATCACAATTTATTTTAATTCAACTTTTACAAAAACTCAATTCAACTGATACAATAACTCCAACTGATAACATTAACGTTTAACGTCTACCATAAAACTGAAACTCTGACGTCAGGTCGTCAACTTATATAGCTTGCCTCCACCTTCAGAAACCTTCTCGCACAATCCGGATTTTTCTTTGACAAGAAATGACATTTCGATACATTTCTGGAATTACTTCTTCTTCATTTACTCGTACCTTTACTTATGACGACCGCAGCACGCTGCAGAGTGCTGCGTAACATTGCTACATCCTCTCTAGTTATTCGCCTCGAATAACTTAATTACTGTGACCTAGTTAGAACTAATGGGGAGGATCTAGACCATGGTATGGGGCTATTTTTCCAATGTGAACTAAGTTGAATTTACTTCCCTCTGAGAGTTGAATGCGGCAGATCAGGTCGTTGATTTTCCTTAAGGACGGAGTAGGGGCCTGCCCAGTTCCGTTGTGATTTCTGACGAAGTCCTTCTCGTTGCTTGGGAATGCACAGCCATACCTTGTCACCCCTCTCAAAATATGTATCTGTGGCACGCCTGTCGATTCTAGCTTCTGCTTTATCGGCGTGGGCTTACAGTCGTTCCAGAGCGAATTCATAGACCTTTGTCCTACCATTGCATACATTACATTTTTTATACCAATCCACTACATCCCGTCTGCAATTGACCCGATAAAATCTTTCCCGAACTCGTGGCAGTGTCCTTTTAGTATCAGTGTCCCCCTAAACGGCTGCTATGAAGCTCCTCCAATACATTTCTCACCTGTAAACTCGGCAGTATCACTTGGCGGACTACATGTACTCCATCGGGGCTCTCCCGCTTCCGGTGCAATAGGTCATCGTGAAGATACAGGAAATCCCACTGGGTCCAGTAGCCTTTTATAGTTCTACTGTATTTGGCTATCTCTTGCCAAGTAGGTGTGACTTTATTTTTGAGCCATTCTCGGACAACCTTTAAGTCATTGTCTTTCTTCTGTCCCTGTCTCAGACTTTCAAGGGTGATTTCTTCTTCGTCGCCCTCTGGCTTGATGGTGGTGGCCCGAAGAGTAACTTCATCAACCGGTTCTTCTCGTTCTTCGAGCCGTTTACCATACCAGAATTGTTCCTTTAAACGGGGTTGCCCGAAGAGAATGTTTGCGTTGCTATGGAAACCTCTTCGATGCTCTACTTTCTGGTTAATGTCAGAAAGCCGGCTCGGTGTGGGCGATTGGCTTCTTCGGGACGCATAGCTGCTGCGACTATTTCTTGTTGGACTTCGTGACAGGCTTCGGAAGATTGATATATGTGACTTTCCGTCCTCACTCCCTGATATTCTATTTACAGAAAGAGTTCTGCTTCTACAGGTTCATTAAAAATGCCCAATTCTTATGCAATTGAAGCATCTTCTGTTCTCATTTTGGCTATTTCGTTGCATATTTTGCAGGATATTTAAAATTTGCGTGAGTTTTACCGCTTCATATTCCTGAGCTGCAATCAGTTTTTCCCTCAGTGCCTTGTGATGTTCTAGACGAAGGACTTGCTGCATTTGCACATCTTGTAGTCCATCAATGAATGCTTGTATTCCGAGTTGTTCTTGGAAATCTTTCGGCACCTGTGGAGAGGCCAGATGAAATCAACCTTCTTATATCAGCCTCGAATTCCTGTAGACTCTCAGTATGTTTCTGACTACGAACCTTTAGCTGGCTTTGGAATATCCGTTGCAAATGCTGCTGGCCATATCTTGTCTCCAAAGCTTGGACGAGAGATGAATAACTGGATTCCTATTGAGGAAGTAACTGTTAAACGGTTGCTGCTTGACCTCGCAGTGACCTTATCAATGAAGCCGCCATCTCTTTCTCGGTCCAGTCATTGGCTCTAGCTACATCTTCAAATTGTTGTTGATATGATTCCCATGTTGTTTGACCGTCAAACGTGAGTAGCTTAATGGTCTTGCTAGTATAGGTTTATGAAACTGGGATTCGAATGTGGCTTGGTTCGGTCATGGATGAAGACGAGGTAGTAGTGTTTGCAGCTTCAATGCTGTTTACTGAAGCTTGGCTGTAAATTCTTTTTTCTAACTCAGCCATTTTAGCTCTAATTTGCCTTTCCAACTCTACTCTAGCCTGTTCTTGTTGTTCTAAATTAGCTTTCAAATTCTATTGCTGTTTCTCTAAATTAGTTTTTGGATGCTCTTGTTGTTGCTCTAACAGATCTACTCTAATTTTAAGCTGAAGGTTGCCTGAATTTGTAGCAAACCGTTCATAATTTCTACCTCTGCTCTCCTACGCCTTTCCTTTTCCTCCTCTTCTTCCTTCCTTCGTCTTTCCTTTCCCTCCTCTTGTTCCTTCCTACACCTTTCCTTTTCCTCCTCCCGCCTTACTCTCTGCTCCTCTTCTTCCTTTCTACGCCTTTCCTCTTCTATCTTAAAAAACCATGCTGGTGGGCCTGAAGTATCCATGTCTGCTTCGTACTCAGTGAATTTAGTATTTACCATGAACTTTTACTTTTTATCCCACCGCTGTTACCAATGTTACGCTGGTTTTTGGTATCACAATTTATTTAAATTCAACTTTTACAATAACTCAATTCAACTGATACAATAACTCCAACTGATAACATTAACGTTTAACGTCTATCATATAACTGAAACTCTTACGTCAGGTCGTCGACTAATATAGCTTGCCTCCACCTTCTGGAAACTTCTCGAATAATCCGGATTCTTCTTTGACAAGGAATGACATTTCGAGACATTTCTGGAATATTCCATCTTCTTCATTTACTCGTACCTTTACTTATGACGACCGCAACACGCTGCAGGGTGCTGCGTAACACTACATCCATTTTCTTTTGTTTTGTGTTAATAGAAAGCGTCTTAATTGTTGCATGGTTGGATTGTGATACCTGAGCCGGTTGTATGTTCGTAGTTCGTTGTGTTTTATGTGCATTTTACCAGTCGCAGAATGGATTATGATAAACAATTTAATTACACATGTGGTTAGTAATGTAAGAAACAATCGCACATGAATTGACCATTTAATGTTTTGCACACCCTTTAGGCCCATTTCGTATGTGGCTGGGTTCGTATATGTTTTGTTTTCATTTATTATTTTTTAGAATTCTCTAGTGACGCAATTAAATTGTTCAGAAGTATTTACATTTATTAAATTTTTCTCACCTGTCCTGTGTTTCCTAAGCTTTTTGCAAATGTCTCTAATATGAAATATATCTGTATGCAAACTTTTAGTAGTACCCTAGTTTTAAAGTTTATTATATAAAGCTTCATTATGCGTAATCCTCTAAAGCAACTTTTCAAAATTTTATTAGTTGATTTTCTAAAAAAAAAAAAAAAATGGTAAAAATCGTTAAAAAATAAAGTTTTTGTGATGTTTTTCCATAAAAGTTAACTAAAATGTTTAAAAAGTTAGAGTAACACAAATTTAATCTTTGCAGAGTATTTACTTTAGGAGTGGGGTATACTATCAAAAGTTTACATATCGCTGTATTTCCTATTGTACTTAAATAAAAGAAAATTGCCAATTTATTTGGGGTTGAGGGAGTTTGGTTGACCTCTATAAACCTATTTATTAACCACAATTAAAGTGGTTTAATGCCCATCATTAAACCATTTAATAACAGTTATTAATTTATTAATTTTTATTGACTAAACGTTATTAGGCTGTTCAATACCTATCATTACGCTGTTTAATAATGACTATTAAATTATTTAGTTTTTCTATTAAACTGTATAATACCTGGTATTAAATTATTTACTAACGTTAAGCAAATTTTTTAATAAGTTGCTTATGACATCAACACTGGTCCAAGAACAAAACTTTATTAGCTGCTATTAATCAGTTTATCTGTCTCATATAGTATTAAAAAATTTAATATCCGCTATTAAATGTTTATTGCCCAGTAGCAAATTTTTTTCTCGGTTTAGTAATAATATTGTTTTGGTCCGTATTTTCCATTATAAATCAGTAACAAAATAATTAAAACACAATACACCTTCATGCTTGACCCACAAATATTCCCTCGTTACATAAAATAAGGCATTTCGCAACTGGTTTCATAAATAGCTATTATTAACAATGTTATATAAAAATTAATTTTGAAAATTTACTATTTAAGTAAGTAAGCTTTTTAGTACATTTTGTATAGAATCTGAAAACTTTCAATAGCGTTAATAAAAGCAGAACACCAAGTTTTATGATAAAAATCAGACGTTGATAACATATTTTTATTTAAATTAATAATTACTGAAAATAAACTAGAATAGATTATTAAAACAAAAAGAATATCTTTTATTCTTTTCGATGTAGTTCCTACATAAAGATTAGCCAAAAACCAGCATTACTGCAGCATTTAAATTCGAGTCTTGTAATAAAAACTGAAAAGGAATAATAATTTTATTCCAACGACGCTACACTTTTACTACGTAACAAAATTATACTTAAAGAGTAACTATGCTAATTTTATTACTAGAAATCTTATAGAGCCAACCTTTATAATCAAGATTTAACTTAGGAATGGTGATTTAAATATTACGCGAAGATGTACTTCACCAGTAATACTTTTTGTTGTAATTCTCTCGTTTCTATACAATACTAACCATTAAAAACTCGAAATATTCTTGTCTTTTATAGGTTAAGTTATATAGATCAAGAATGTTATTCCATGCCTCAAATTAGTCTAGTTAACAAGTGCTTTTTAAGTCAAACTTTTTCTCCGCCTCCAAAAAATGAAAAATATGAACGAAATAGCGTGTATGCTTTTTGAAAAAATTCAAGAGCCGCTTGCAAAAATTGCAAAAGTTATAAAATTAACTGATAAAAAAATGAGTTTGGTTTTTTGAAAATATCTTAAAAACTATTTGAAATTAGCTAAATTTAAAAAAAAATTCAAAAGACGAGGAAATTTCACAAAAAAAATCCTATCACCCAAAACTATAGGACTAATGTTTATAATTTTCCCAGAGGGTTGAAAATACGGCCGAAAACGGAGACTCTGGTTTGCGTAAGCTTCGCCTACTGTGGACTTTTAATGAATAAATATTATTTAAACTTATTAAATAGGAAAATTACGAAATGAAGAAATTCAAGCATCCACTGTATAGATGAATGAACAATAATACGCGGTCAAATAATTTTTATCGTGATTTTTCTATTTATTATGCATTAGTTAATTAATAATTTTTTTCCTACTTGAACATTAACATTGCAAGTGCGATAATTATTGTTAAATAACAAACCTGAGATTTTTTTCTTTTTTGGAGCAATTTTTGAACGGTCTCATAAGAGATTCCCGTTAGAAAAATTAAAAAATTGTTATTATTTACTTTGTTTTTAACAATTTACTTAGAAATTAAAAAGCTTGATTAATCATTGTAAAATTTTTTTTTTATATATATTACTATTGATCCGTTTTTTATCATCAGAAGCCACATGAAAATGATTTCTTAAAATTTTTTATTTCCTATTGTTTAAAAAATTGTTATAAACAAATGCGTTTTTTATAAGATAATTTATTCTTTTTTTTGAAACGAATTCTTTGATGCGAATTATGATTTAAAAAAAAATTGTTCTTTAAAAAAAATTTTTTATTGCTTGAAAACGGATTTGTTAATTAACATTTTTTTTGCAATTATTATTAAGGAACCATTGTTTTTTAAATATAATTTATCTTGCTCTATGATAACTAAAAAAAAAATTATTTTATTTAAATTTTCATTGTTTATTTATTAAACAATTTGTTATAAATAATTACATTTTGGGCTTAATTTGTTCTTTAATTAATAAAGAATTAATAAATCCTAGGTTTTTTCATCGTATCTTAATTAGTTTATATTAATTTATATTAATTTATAATAATTTATATTAATTTATATTAATTTATATTAATTTATATTAATTTATATTAATTTATATTAATTTATATTAATTTATATTAATTTATATTAATTTATATTAATTTATATTAATTTATATTAATTTATATTAATTTATATTAATTTATATTAATTTATATTAATTTATATTAATTTATATTAATTTATATTAATTTATATTAATTTATATTAATTTATATTAATTTATATTAATTTATATTAATTTATATTAATTTATATTAATTTATATTAATTTATATTAAATTATATTAATTTATATTAATTTATATTAATTTATATTAATGTATATTAATTTATATTAATTTATATTAATTTATATTAATTTATATTAATTTATATTAATTTATATTAATTTATATTAATTTATATTAATTTATATTAATTTATATTAATTTATATTAATTTATATTAATTTATATTAATTTATATTAATTTATATTAATTTATATTAATTTATATTAATTTATATTAATTTATATTAATTTATAATAATTTATAATAATTTATATTAATTTATATTAATTTATATTAATTTATATTAATTTATATTAATTTATATTAATTTATATTAATTTATATTAATTTATATTAATTTATATTAATTTATATTAATTTATATTAATTTATAATAATTTATATTAATTTATATTAATTTATATTAATTTATATTAATTTATATTAATTTATATTAATTTATATTAATTTATATTAATTTATATTAATTTATATTAATTTATATTAATTTATATTAATTTATATTAATTTATATTAATTTATATTAATTTATATTAATTTATATTAATTTATATTAATTTATATTAATTTATATTAATTTATATTAATTTATATTAATTTATATTAATTTATATTAATTTATATTAATTTATATTAATTTATATTAATTTATATTAATTTATATTAATTTATATTAATTTATATTAATTTATATTAATTTATATTAATTTATATTAATTTATATTAATTTATAAAAATTTATATTAATTTATATCAATTTATATTAATTTATATTAATTTATGTTAATTTATATTAATTTATAATAATTTATATTAATTTATATTAATTTATATTAATTTATATTAATTTATATTAATTTATATTAATTTATATTAATTTATATTAATTTATATTAATTTATATTAATTTATATTAATTTATATTAATTTATATTAATTTATATTAATTTATATTAATTTATATTAATTTATATTAATTTATATTAATTTATAATAATTTATATTAATTTAAAAGATGAAAACCAGGTGAGAATGGTAGAGTTACAGCTAAAGGTAATTATAAAACTAGATAAAAAATATAAATATTTTTTTTTCTCAAAAAATAATACATGGTTGTTTTTGTTTCATCATGTAGTAAAATAAAAAATATATAAAATAAATTTAATTGTTTATAATAAATTGTTTATTAAATAAATAATGAAAATTTAAATAAAAACGATTTTTTTATAGTTATCAAGGAGCAAGATAAATTATTATATAAAAAAAAAGATTCCTTAATAACAATTACAAGTAGTAAAAAACATTTTTAATTAAGAAATCCGTTTTTAAGCAATAAAAAAATTTTTTTAAAGAACAATTTTTTTTTAAAATCATATCTTGCATCAAAGATTACATTTCCAAAAAAAAAATTAAATTATCTTATAAACAACGCATTTGTTTATAAAAAATTTTTAAACAATAGGAAATAAAAAATTTTAAAAATAATTTTTATGTGGTTTCTGATGGTAAAAACCTGACCAATAGTAATTTTTTTTCAATGAGTAATCAAGCTTTTTAATTTTTAACCTAAGTAAATTCATAAAAACAAAGAGAAAAATAACAATTTTTTAATTTTTCCAACGGGAATCTCTTCTAAGACCGTTCAAAAATTGATACAAAAAAATATCAGATTTATTTAACAATTATCGCACTTCCAATGTTAATGTTCAAGTAAGAAAAAATTGTTAATTAACTAATGCGTAATTAATAGAAAAATCGCTAGAAAATTTTGTTGTTCACGATTTATTGTTCATTCATCTATCCAGTAGAAGTTGGAATTTTTTCAATTCGTAATTTTAATATTTAATAAGTTTAAATAATATTTATTCATTAAAGGTCCACAGTAGGCGAAGCTTACGCATACCAGTCTCCGTTTTCAGTCGTATTTTCAACCCTCCGGGAAAATTATAAATATTGGTTCTCCAGTTCCGGGTGATAAAACTTTTTTTTTGCGATATTTCCTCCTTTTTTTGAATCTTTTTTTCAAATTTGGAAAATGTCAAATAGTTTTTGAGATATTGTCTAAAAACCAAACCCAATTTTTTTTTTTCAGTTAATTCTTTATAACTTCCTTGAATTTTTTCAAAAATCATCTTTACGCTATTCCGAATGGAATGACACCTCGCTCATATTTTTCGGAAGCGGAGAAAAAAGTTTGACCCAAAAAGCACTTGTTAACTAGACTAAATATGAATGAATATCTTAGAATTAGATAAGGAAAACGTAAAATTTGTACCACAAAACACTAGTATCAGGATGTAAAATTTTTAAGTATTTAAAAAATTCTATTTCAATTTAATAAAATTATTTTTATTATCCAAAATTAAAAAGCACAGATAGGACATATTTTAAAACAATTAAACTTTCGTATTTTAAAAATAATACCACGGTGAAAATATACCTCTCTTAATAAACTTAATGAAATATATTTTCCTTTTTATTTTTTAATATTAAAACACATTACTAATGAAAAAAGATTCGCTTGTCTTTCAAAATCAACCGACTTTCCATTCTAATTATTATTATTTAATAATGAACTGTACGCCGTACATTTTTCTCTCGCACAGTTCTCAAGTTATGATTAATTCGTCCTTTAGGACTAACTTACTCAGTGCTAGCACAAACTTAACAGAAGTCACATCAATAAACCAGTTTTTTATTTCGCAGCAAAGTTTCCCATTGAGAAAAGGAAATAATTCCAAATCGAAATGAAAATTCTAACCAGGAGATTAACCAGAGCACGGGAAACAAAAGCCTTAAACAGAAAAATGGAGCCATTGTAAAGTTATAATAATTATTCAAAACTGTCGAATCAGTTTGGTAGCTTCAGTTAGTATCAGTCAAATGAGATATTTTGTTTGTTTTAATCAACGGTAATTTCGCGAGTGAAATTGGTAAAGAATTTCCTGAATGAAAAATAAACATTTTTAAAGTTTTCTCCATTACTTTTTCCGACATTTTTGAAATATTCCAGAATTTGTGCCTCCTTATTTAACGTAATACAAGTTGCCTATCCATAAGTTTAAGGTTATTTATTGTAACATTTTAAAATTCGTTTTAAAAATGTTATTTTGAATGGGTGACATCCTGTATAAAATTGGTATTAAAATAATTTAAAGGGCTGCAATTATCAGTGAGTTATTAATGTCACTAAAAAATCTAAGTAGAATTTATATTCTACTTTTTGTTTAGTTATTGATTTAATTTTTGAAAACCAATTTAGATTTACTCAATATGTGTTTAGTAATTCCTCTTGTGTAGCTGGAATTACATATTATTAATATTATTTTTTTAATTGTTGGGAATTTTAAAAGATAATTATTTAAAAGTTTGATTTATATCACATAGAAGGGCCTCGTGAAAAACATAATGTAATGTGAGCCATTTCATTATTCAGTCATGCTCTAATACTCCAAGTCCCTCTCTGTATTGTTTGGCCTTTGAGGCTCAACTTGTCCGCTTATTATACATAATTAAACCCCTTAAGACCAAACCTATGGGACGACTATGGTGGAGACACTTTCGCGAACATTCCAGAGTCAACCAGATACTATTTCTAGTCTAAATATAACGTGATAACGTTTCTGGTACCTTCTGGCAATTTTGGTGAGGGAGCATTCTAGACCACCAATTTGTATATAAATTGGTGGAGGAGAGCCATCAGAATGAGTATTATATGAACAGTAAAGATAAATAGTAATCAGTGATATAAAGACAGCTGACAATAAAGTACTGGACTGTAAATATAAATAGTGAACGACTCAAAGACATTAGAAATATCTATAAATTAGAAATAGTTGTGTTATAAAATAAATAAGTGTTTAAATAAATTATTAATAAATAAACTGTTGTTTTAAAGTAAACAAACATCACATTGGTGTCGAGAAGTGGAATAATGTAAATAAATAGTGGACAATAATGGCTAAAAGAATGTGCGATTTAAAAGTGACCGAGCTACGTCGGGAGTTAGAAGATCGTGAATTGGAGACGATAGGGAAGAATACAGAACTGGCAGAACGTCTTAAGTGAAAGATTGGATCCGGAAATGTATCTATTTTCGGATGATGCATCTTCTGCTATTATTTCTTCAATTTATTCCGATATGGAAAGCAAAATGACTTCTATGAAAACCGATATTTCTTCTAATATTTCCTCATTGGAAAATAAAGTTTCTTCAGAAGTTTCTTCTATAAAAAGTGATATTACTTCGTTAGAAAGTAAAGTTTTGTCCGATATTTCCTCTTTAGAAGAAAAAGTGTCTTCTAATGTTTCTTCCGTAAAAAACGAAATCTCTTCTTTAGAAACTAAAGTTTCTTCGGATATCTCCACTTTAAAAGATGAAATTTCTTCCGACTTGGAAAACAAAATTTCTTCTATGGAAAATAAATTTTCGTCTAATATTTCATCCTTAGAAGAAAGGGAGTCTTCCAAAATGTCTTCTTTAAAAATCGAAATCTCTGCTGATGTGGAAAACAAGATGTCTTCTGTAGAGAAGAAAATAAGAGAGATGGAAAAGAAGATAGAAGAACTCGAACATACAGAACCGGCCAAGGACGGCGAAATAAAGTGCCATGAGGTGGAGACGAAGTTGAAATTGGAAGGAGCTGTAAACTCTCCTCGTGTTAAAGCCCCAACTTTTGACGGAAAGATGTCTTGGACGAACTACCTTAGGCAGTTCGAAACAGCTGCCAGAGCAAACGAGTGGTCTGAACGAGAGAAGGCAATAAATTTGACCATCGCCCTTCGAGGAGACGCTTTGGATGTCCTTTAGACTATACCCGTGGAAGAGACAGATGATTTTGAACAACTGAAAAAGAGAACATGCGATATGGCCACGAACACTTGGAGCAGGTGTACCGATTACAGTTAAAGAATCGCAAACAGAAACATGACGAGATCCTTCAAGAATTCGAATTAGATATTGCGAAGATGGTGCGATTTGCCTACCCATCAGCTCCGGAATACATGATTGAATGTTTGGCTGTTCAAGCATTTGTAGATGGACTTCGTGACCATGAAATGCAAAGGACACTTCGTTTAGCTCGTCACAAAACATTGGTCGATGTCTTGTCCGCTGCTCTCGAATATGAAGCGGCTACGCTGGCTTCTGGTGGATACAGTGAAGTAAGGACTGTACAAGAAGAACAGGGAAGTAAATTGGACCAATTGTTTCACATGATAAAAAACCTTATTGAGAAGCAACCGAAGGCTAATAGGTGCTGGAATTGCGGTGCAATGGGAAAAGTAAGCAGTTCGCGCAAACGGCCAAAGAAAACTACGAATCGAAAAACCGTGTCGGTGGCTGTACAGGAAGGAACGGTGTTACCTGAAAGTAGTGAAACGATAAGAGTAAGGCGGTTGCAAGAAACTGTAGAGAAGGCAACGCCTGTCATGGCGGAACCTTCGAAGCGCAATGAAGGTGTTGGTCAAGGAACTCTGATTGGAAAGGGGTTGGCCACATCTGTTAAAGAAGTTACAGTACGAAGAACGTCGGTTATCGGAGATAAGTGGGCCCCTGTCAAACTTAGGGAAGAACAAGAGAACGATCCTGTTTTAAAAAGGATAAGAAAATGGAAAGAGGAAAATCGTCGACCCACTTGGCAAGAAGTATCGAAACTCTCTCCAGTAGTTAAATCATATTGGGCTCAGTGGACTCCTTTATCCTGGAAGATGACTTATTAAAGCAAGTACTTGAAAATGATGATGGTTCCGAGAACAGAAGACAGTTGGTCGTTCCAAGGAGTAGAGTAGCCGAAGTACTTCGTCAGTTACACGACAATCCATCAGGAGGACATCTCGGTGTTAGGAAAACCCTTCAGAGAGTTCGGGAAAGGTTTTATTGGATGAACAGTTCCGATGATGTTAAGGACTGGTGTAAGAAATGTACCAGCTGTGCTATGAGTAATGGACCTCATCGAAAAAGGAAGGCTCCCATGAAGCAATACAACGTTGGTAGCCCATTTGAGAGGATCGCCTTAGATATTGCTGGACCCTTTTCCGCGACTGAGGATGGTAATAAATACATTTTGGTAGTTATGGACTATTTTACAAAGTGGGTGGAAGACTATGCCATTCCAAATCAAGAGGCCGCAACTGTTGCAGATGTGTTGATAAAAGAGTTTATCTGTTGATTTGGAGTACCCTTCGAGATCCACAGTGACCAAGGCAGAAATTTTGAAATCCAACTCTTCCGTGGAATCTGTGACAGACTAGGCATGAAGAAAACCCGAACTACAGCATTGCACCCACAATCTGATGGAATGGTAGAGCGAATGAATAAGACCATTGGAAAATATTTGTCAAAAGTGGTTTCAAACCATCAGCGAGATTGGGATCAGTATCTTTCGCTCTTTGCAATGGCTTATAGATCCGCTGTCAATGAATCAACAGGTCAAACACCAGCAAAGGACTTGTTTGGGCGTGAGATGAGACTACCATGCGACCTTGAGTTTGGATGCTGACCTGGAGAAGATGTAGCTGGTGAAGATTATGTGATCCAATTACGAAGAAGAATAGACGACATGCATAAATTAGTTCGCTCGCATCTCCAAATCGCCAGCGACAGGATGAAGAAACGGTACGATACTCAAGCTACGGAGGGATGTTTCAAGGAAGGTAACAAAGTATGGCTCCATAACCCAAAAAGGCAAAAGGGTTATTCTCCGAAGCTTTAAAGGTCTTGGGAAGGTCCGTACCTCATCAAGAATAAAATAAATGATGTAATTTATCGTATAAGCAAGATCCCAAACGGTAAACCGAAGGTAGTGCATCAAAACAGGCTGGCGCCATTGGAGGGTGACCACGAAGAAGAAGTAAACCAACTTCGAGAAACCCCTGACCTTGTATTTGAAGAATTTATGGGTGCATATGGAGGTACTGGAAAAGCCAGATATGGTATTACGTCCGAGCAACAACAAGATCTGCTCTCGCTTCCGAAAGACTACTCGCTGGTCCATAGTACTTCCGCCAGCATCAACGACGCGCGAGGACTGGCATATGTGTTCCGTA
Source organism: Psylliodes chrysocephalus (assembly GCA_927349885.1). Classification (NCBI taxonomy): domain Eukaryota; kingdom Metazoa; phylum Arthropoda; class Insecta; order Coleoptera; family Chrysomelidae; genus Psylliodes; species Psylliodes chrysocephalus. The sequence continues at coordinate 20,954,743 of OV651821.1, read as the reverse complement.
AGAAGTTTGGTCGACTGGTAGAACTTCAATGTCAGTTACCAGCCCCTGGAAAAGACGGGTCACGTTATCTTTTTTATTTAATAACGAAGAACACCTTCCAAGATCAATCCACCTATCATGATGTATGGGAAGCATTACTTAGTCTAAGTGAGCACGTACGGGAGTCCAATGTACAAAAACTAACAATGCCAAAGATAGAAGGAAATCAGCTGAATTGGAGGATCATTAGGAACATGGTGGAAGTAATCTTTCAAGATACTGGAGTCCAAATATTGGTCTGCAGCCATTTGCTCAGTGCCCAGGTTACAGCGAAGACAGTCCCTTGTTACTTCCATGCAACTGGAAATTGTAAAAGAGGGTTTAGTTGCAGATACAACCATTCCATTTTAGTTTCGTAAGAGTTCCAGGAGGAACTATCTCTTAAGGAGGGGGCAATGAAATGTGAGCCATTTCATTATTCAGTCATGCTCTAATACTCCAAGTCCCTCTCTGTATTGTTTGGCCTTTGAGGCTCAACTTGTCCGCTTATTATACATAATTAAACCCCTTAAGACCAAACCTATGGGACGACTATGGTGGAGACACTTTCGCGAACATTCCAGAGTCAACGAGATACTATTTCTAGTCTAAATATAACGTGATAAAGTTTCTGGTACCTTCTGGCAATTTTGGTGGGGGAGCATTCTAGACCACCAATTTGTATATAAATTGGTGGAGGAGAGCCATCAGAATGAGTATTATATGAACAGTGAAGATAAATAGCAATCAGTGATATATAGACAGCTGACAATAAAGTATTGTACTGTGAATATAAATAGTGAACGATTCAAAGACATTAGAAATATATGTAAATTAGAAATAGTTGTGTTATAAAATAAATAAGTGTTTAAATAAATTATTAATAAATTATTAATAAATAAACTGTTTGTTTGAAAATAAACAAACATCACAATAATTTATTTTTGTTTAGGAAGGAAATACTAGCAGTGTGAAAAATAGATAGTTATCTATTCACATGTACCTGGTAATCAGAGGTTGGCTCGTTAAATCAAGAAATCTTTTGAGAATTACTGCCGCAGAAGCCAAATCAGGTTCATTGTAACTACTAAATCGCCGAGGCCAAATCCTAAACTTATCGTACGATATAATATCTAAATCTGATAATTTATTTGTGTTTTTACCAGTATATGTAAATTTCGATGTTCATGTAAACTTTGGTATATTTATTGCATTTCCACAATTTAAAAAAAAATAAATTTATTTATATTCTTGTTGAATCTTATTTTAAATGGTTAAATAAATTCACATGATCTTCCCTGACCAGAAAATTGGCTCGCAAATGAATGCCGCGCCATCGACACCTACGCTACCGTAGTCGATATCTTACTTACTTACCTACTTAAATTATATATATTTCTGAATTAATTGTTCTTTTGGTCAAGTTAGCATTTATTTTTCTCAACTAGCTTTTTTTTGTTAAAAAAGGAGAGTTATTAGCGCTCTTCTATCCTGAAAACTATTTCCCCAAAAGTGACTATTAGAAAAGCCTGAATTCGCGACTGAGGAAACTCTAGTCGCATGTGCTCATTTGATATTCCGACATGAAATAAGTAATTATTTGGTAAAAAAAATCAATTATAACTAATTAACGAGGTTATTGCTAATTAATGTCATTAATGCCATTATATAAAGATATTATTAATCAAAATCTTGCAGTATTTTCAGGCCCGCTATTTTTGACAAGTTTCGTTATGCTCTGATCCCTCTTTGCCTTGTTTGGGGTCTTTACGGCCTCCATCGTTCCCGTTTTTTAAAATATATTCTTTCGAATAAGTAAACCTCCGAAACCACTAAAGATATGCTGATAGCCATGCATATTATTAGAACAATCCAGTCTGCTAAACAATATTCTAGAAAATACCGGAAGCACCAGTCTAATAAATGGTGAATCCGCCAATAGATGTTTTGGTTCTGTCAGATCTTTGTGAAAGGACGTCTAGAATATTCGTAGAAGTTCTGGCGAATACGCCCTATGTGTACATAAATAGCCCATGTTTGATGTTATATTCAGTTCAAGTTAAGAGATCGTTCAGTACAAATACCTATTAATCATATAAATTAGTGTATAAATAAATGTAACATAAATTACTGAGGCCCTTCCTATGGGGCCTCAGTATTGCATTCGTGCAGAGGAAAATATTTTCTGACCCCCATTTTTTAATACTTTTTTCATGTTTCTGATCATTCCGAGTCCGAAAATAAAAAAAAAAAAATTTCGTCTGGTCGTCTGTGTGTATGTATGCCGGCACGATAACTCTAGAACGAAAGTTCTGATTGACTTGCGGTTTTGATTTTCTTGAATAATTACTTCTAACTTAGAACCCTATTGATTTTCAGAATTTTTGGTTTATCCTAAGTACTTTAATAACAATTTTCCTAAAATTCGCCTATGCATTTCTTATGTGACAATTTTAGAAATTCCAATTATTTCCAACGTCGAAATTCCTAACATTTTTTACATTCCATAAATTGTAAACATTCTCTAACGACCTATCAAACAACAGCTGTTGATAGTAAAAGTGAAACTTCTAAAACGGGTTGCGACCTTCATACTTGCAACCATATAGCCATTTTGAAGGCTATTTTCATTCGAAATTAGTCGCCAAGCCTACCAATTTATGAAAAATATATAAGCAGTTTCTTAAAAATGACTTTTTATGATGGTGCTATAAAGCGTACTACTATTTCGCCCTTAGCCACAAAAACATCTTCATCAAATTTACTGGTTCTCTGTCGCAACCCCATAGAATATTTAACCGGCCATTTTATATGGCAAATATCAAAATAATGCTTGGCTGTGCATGTCAAGTATCAAGATGTCAACTGTGATATGTGAATGGCTATTAAATGTCAAATTATTTAAAAATGTATACTTCTTTTGATATTTATTATAAATAATAAATATCTCAATTCAGGCTTTCCATAAATAAAGACACAGCAAGACAGATAATATAATGTTCTTATACAGAGCACTTTTTTATTATATAAAAGAGAGGATGGCTTGCCGTACATGAAAGTCAGATTGGTTTCTTGTATTATAGTTGTGATATTGCGAATTATATTGAATTTTTTCTAATAGATCTGATGCGATGGTACTGTCATTTTTATTTTAGAAATAAATATCAGTCATGTACTGAACATAATTCTGAACTGAAAGCCAATTTATTTCTTTTAACATAGTTGCAATACTCATCCTCCTGTCCTTTATTAATAGAATATAAATAGGCGAAGTAAGAATCCCAAATATTTTACATGAGCAGGCTTAAGAGGTAAAGGGGCCACTTATTGTTGGATAAATTGCTCGAACAAGTTTTTAAACCCTAATCAAAAGGCGATATAAAATGGTTTTAAAAATCAAGGCTTGTGAAAATCATCACATGGTTTAACCTAAGTAATGCCAATGCTTCACAAACCATAAAATTCAACGTGGTGATACTACTATCGGCTTTCGGTATTTCGTTCCAAGTTAAATAATTTCTTGTTTTTGTTACGCTACGAGTTTACCCTTGTGGGCCTCAGTCTCGAAAAGGTGGGAATCACTATTTTAGCGTCTCTGGAATTATTTTAGTAATCAGTATAAAAAAATTAGCTAAATAAATGTTACTCTATATTTAAAATAGGTATCAAAGGAATTTATTAAATAATAAATAATTATTTTCAGAATACAACTTATACTCAATTCAATTAAAAAAGGGAAAAGGAACTTAAAGTCTGTCAATCAATTATTATTGGCTTGCGATTGATTTCAATAATTTAGTTGTATCTTTGGGGAAATTCTGTGAGAAAAACATTTAAAAAGTGTGGTAAACACTATTTTTTCTAGAAATCCTGCTTAAAATGATTGGACGATCTAATGGTGGTAAAAACGGAAATAATTAATTTAATTAGTCCCCAGCCCCAATATGAACACGGGCCTCTCGCATGGCAGCTAAACGCACTGGTCACACCTTCATTGAGACACTTGCCATTTTAGATTTAATACTCGTTATAAAATTAGTTACATATTATGTATAGTCTATTTAATATTTATGATATAGGTATTTGTAAATATCTAGGAAATAAAAATATAAATGCAGTTATTTATCCATTCTACACAAGAATAAAAACCACCATGCGTTACCGTTTTCAATGATGGTGGGTGAGGTTTTCCGGGTTTTCCTCCCCTGTAAGTCAAATGGCACCATCAATCATCTTTAAGTCGCCCCGGAGCGCCACGGCAAATAAGAATAATAGCCGTCCCTTTCCCCGGACAAGCTCAACTTTTAAGGTTAAAATTCACTCGTAAGGGGGTGAATTAGGGAGAGTATTATTATTATATTATTATTATTATTATTATAACTCATTTTTACGTATATTTAATCTCAATTACTAAAAAACATACCAACAATTAGTTTCACAGAATTGTCACTTACATAAAATTTTAAAAACAATAGAAGTTGTGTGACTAAAATATAAAGTGTACTGAATTTCCTTTTTTGCAACGCTCTTGCTAAGCAGAATGGATATGAAATGTATTCGTTCAGATGAACGCAATGGCATACCTTTTCATTTTATAGTCTGTGCTAATATCAATGTGGGTACAAAAAAAAAGATTTATTATTCTATAGCCCACTCCTTTGAACAAAACAAATTTTTCCTTATTACATTTAGATAGTTCATAATTTATTTATTTGCAATAACAATTCTTCAATCCTGTAATTAAATTTTAAGACATTCAATTTATTTAATATTTTCCTTCGTTTTATAGCTGTCATAAATAGATAAATGTCAAAATTGTCATTATTTTCTGCTACTTATTTACTGGTTTCTAATCTAGTGATCACGTAAACAAAAAAAAAAAATAAATGTCTCTCTGTTAAAAGTTATCAATAATACAAATTATAGTTCTTATTTCTACTTATTTACCAAATATATTTAATACATTTCTTATGATATTATAGTATTAGTCTAATTTTTTAATTTTGTAAAAATAATTTGTTTTCATATTTCCATTCGACAAAATACTTATTTGCGCTTACGTACTAGACACTACTCCTTTGAACATGATTAAGCAGTAGTTTAAGATATCTGACAAGTTGTGGTTTCAGAAAGAAAGGACTTCATTTGCTGTAGGTCAGTCTTCAGATAAAGTTCCAGTTAACTAACTAACGGATATATTATCCGAGATAGTTACTCTCTGACAGATAATTAAGTTTCCGTTTTTTCAAGACATTAGACATTCTACACAAAATGGCCACCAATGGGTTTTGACAGATTATAATATGGCAACACTGTAGACCAGGTGATTTTATAGGGCCACACGGAAAAAAAATTGTAGAACAAATTTCTACAATTATAGATTTTTTCTCTACAATAAATAGTACATATAGGGACAGGGACAATTTGTAGTAAAAATTTCCAAATATTTGTGGAGAATGTATTGTAGAGTTATTGTCTACAATATTTAGTAAAAATATCCAAATGCATCATAAGAATTGTTCTACAAATTGTTATAATTTTTGCTATTCATTGTATGAATTTATATTAAAAATGTATTGCGTTTTATGAAAATAAATACGAAAATTTTACACCATAAATAGTAAAAATTCATACAAATTGTAGTAATTTTTAATAAAACTTGTAGTAGTACTCCATAATTATTATAATTATAACCTAGAAAAAAATGTTCCTTAATAAAATATTCAATTTATTGTTTTAATATAAAAGATACAAAGTCTTAATTACATTATGTAATAAATAACAGTAATAATAGCACCCTCAGTCTCAGTTGGCTTTTCTGCACCTGAAAAATATGAAATAAAAAAATTAATAACAATTGAACTGTTCATACCCTTAAAACGGGGGTATTTATCACCTTTACACTGATTTGGATATTAAATGATTAAGTCAGAAAACTAACAAAAATGAGAAAGTAGGTATGTCACAATTAGACAAAAAAAACATCATTGAATTTGGCACAAAATTCGATCGTTGGGCACAACATTCGATCGTTGGCCACAACTATTTTTTTTAAAATAATCTACTAAGGTTATTTAAATTAGTTATCTAAAGGTAAATTATTCAGAAACAATAATAAATGTACTTACCACCAATAGAATTTATTATTAAAATTTTCTCAAACGCATCGGTGCTTATAATATAATAATGTGTTATAGGTACTCGTATATGTACCATGCTTTGTTATGTGAACATGGCGAACGGCTACTGCTGTCTGGCCATTTATGATCGACGTCAGAAAACGTTGGCCAATAGCAGAATTCTGTTTTGTTCACATGACTTAGAATTTCTACAATATTATAGAATATTTTTGAACAAAATTGAATATTTTTCATAAGAAGGGATGCAAATTATTACTATTTTTTGTAGAGATAATTACTATTTCTTGTAGAGATAATTATTAATATTTGTACAATTTTTTTCAGAAGTTAGTAGTAGTAATTACGATAATTGTAATAAATTTCTATTTCTACAAACAATAGTAAAATATACTAAACATTGTGGAATTCTTTCCTAATGTTGTAGCATTTTATTCGACAATTCAATTGCTACAATAATGAATAGTTTTTAACTATAAATTGTAGAAAAATTTTCTACAAATTGTTAAGTATTTTTCTACAAGTCTACTACTACAACATTGTAGTAAAATTTTCTAGTCACATTTTTTTCCGTGCAATGCTAAAGATAGTAATATAGATTGATCAACCATGTTTTTCAAAATCAACATAAGCTTATGCCTTGAAATTGGTTTTAAAAAACATGTTTGCAAAACCTATTCAAATTAATGAACACTTGCCAGGCAATATGGCCGCTCGCAAACGACCCGCTTTAAACAATCTACATAAGTGTCACTGATCCTGTCAATGACAACATGCCCACACGGTTGCCATATCTAAACTGTCAGTTCCCACTTGTGGTCGTACACTTATTAAAAAGAAGTTTTTATATTTTTCTGAAATTATTTTTTATTTAAAATTCCATAAAGTAAACGACAAAAATAAAAGATCGACCAACTTTCAATATGCAAGAAGTGAGATTATTATTAGAGTTATGCCTGAAACCATTGAAAAACTGATTTTGGGGTCTATTCAGTTAACATAGATTGCTCATCTGATTAAATGTATTTTTCATAGATGTAGTTATTTATAACATCGCTTATTTTTCCAAAACTATTTTTTCAAGAATAAATACACAATTATATGAAACAAGTAAACCACTATGTTGACTCAAGTAACATATGCCATATATCTATTTATCTTTGAGTTAGGTACTTTATTAGGAAGTTCAAAGGTAAGATAAGTTATTTTCTAGATTAGATCAATTTGTATGCCAGTTATGATAACACAATCATAGGGAACACAAGTAGAAATATGCAGACGCGGCAAGTCCAAGATAAGGCCCCACCAAGATCTAGCGGCAACAAAACTAGTTCGTTGCCGGCATTTTCTAGCTTTTACATTTTAACTTTTGTATCATTAAGACCTAAAATAAAGTTCCGCTTTTTGTAAAGTTTTTGATATTTTTTAAAAAACCAATTTTTAATAGCGAACCTAAAAGTGGCGCAGTCAGTAGGATTGCCTAACGGTGTGACAACAAAAATCGTGTCAAATCGGTCTATTTTAATAGTTTAACGGCAAATCGAATTCGCGCAAATTGGTAAAATAAACTGAGCAAAAAGTGTACAGCCAAGCATAGGACCAACATTGCCGAAGTTTGGAGAACCTGGACGAGGACCACATCGCCAAATCCAGCTAGTTTAAGAACCTGGACGAGGACCACATCGCCAAATCCAGCTAGTTTTAAGAAAATCAGGGAGAACAGACAGCATCGCTTGACCCCGTTGATATGACGAAAATAATCCTAGGAATTGCGTTCCTCGCAACCATCAACTTCACAAACTGCAAACTGACTCAACCAACATTCCATAATATTACCGACAATCCTGGACTTTTAACTCTTAAATTGGGAAAAACTCAAATCATAATTGACTACTGGTCATTTGTAAGAATTTTCGACATTTCCAAAGTAATAGACGAATTTAAGTCACTACAAGCCAAATTTTCCGACCTACAAACGATAACAAAAAATAAACTTATAAACCAGACCAAGTCAGATTCTGAGGACATCTTTGTTACATTTCAAATAGTAACCATATTAGAAAATAAAATTATTACCCAAATTAATCAATTAAACCCATCACTTGAACAAACCCATAGAGAAAAACGTGGACTTCTTAATGGTTTAGGTACAATAATTAAATCAATATCTGGAAATTTAGATCAAAACGACGCAGAAAAATATGACAAAGCCATAGAAAATCTTTCGAAAAATCAAAATAAGATGAAATCTTTAATTAATGAACAAATTACCTTAGTTGAAAATTCTTTAGACATATTTAATAAAAGTAGTCAAGTCTTAGCTCACAATCAACTAAAATTAAAATCTCAAATAAACAAAATAGAACACATTTTAGAAACCGCTCAAATCCAAAATAAACAAACTTTTGAAAGTGTCTATATTCAAGAAGTCACAAATCAAATATCAATTTTATATCAAAATATCTGGGATTTACTAGAAAAAATTGAAACTGCTATCACCTTTTCCAAAATAAATGTTTTCCATAATTCGATAATAGACCCTAAAGATTTGATCAACCATATTAAATTAATCAATAACAATTTATTAAACAACAAATTACCATTTGAACCAATTTTAAACAATATACTTAAATTCGAAAAAACAATGCAGATTAAAAGTTATAGTAAAAACAATAAAATTATTTTTATCATAGAAATCCCAATTGTGGAGAGAGAAAATTACGATTTATATCAACTTTTCCCTTTACCTACTCCTAAAAGCAACCTTTTCCAAATGATTATTCCAAATTCAAAATTCCTCATCCTAAACGAGCAAAATTTCATGTCATTTGACTCAGAATGTCAAGACATTAGTAACCAAGAGTTTATCTGTCACGAATCAGTACCAATTCCAGTAGAAGAAGACGCCCCCTGCGAAGTTTCATTGTTGAGGTTTTCCAAGAACCTCACCAACTGCCAAATCATCCCTCTCGACATTGTGGACTTAAAAATTCAAAAAATTCGTCAAAATAAATGGATGATCATCTCACCTCAAAACACAGTGGCCCAAAGAATCTGCGGACAAGACAGCGACAATGTCCCATTAGAAGGAACATTTTTGTTAGAATTAATCAATAAGTGTAGTGTTAGAATAGGTAAAATAGTTTTACGTAGTAACGAACTGCCAAAAAGTGAATTTAAAATAATAGAACTTCCTAAAGTTAATATTAAAAACTCTGATGATAAAAATCCTATTTACCTAAAACCTATTAAATTGAACAGTATTGATTTGGAACAATTAACCACTCTAAAAGACTCTCTAAATTTTCAAAAACAAAAAGTAAAACGTATTTTTGATAATCCAATCCATTTTAACAATATTAGTGTTTGGACTATATTGATTTATATTTTTATTGCATTTTGTTTGTTATTTTGCTTTTATTCATATAGAAAATATAGGAATAATTCATCGAAGAAGAGCTCCAAGGAAGAAAATCCAGAGGCCAGCCCCCGGATTCTCCTCTAAGGGTGGAAGAGTTATGATAACACAATCATAGGGAACACAAGTAGAAATATGCAGACGCGGCAAGTCCAAGATAAGGCCCCACCAAGATCTAGCGGCAACAAAACTAGTTCGTTGCCGGCATTTTCTAGCTTTTACATTTTAACTTTTGTATCATTAAGACCTAAAATAAAGTTCCGCTTTTTGTAAAGTTTTTGATATTTTTTAAAAATCCAATTTTTAATAGCGAACCTAAAAGTTGCCGGTTATTTTTATTCAAAACTGAAAAGATTACTCTTTAATTGATCTGGGAGATAAATATTACCTGAAACTTTATCTGCAATTGAAAAGACCGACCCATAAATTATTTTACTCCCAAGAAGCATGTACAGGTATGATTCCTTCAATGCGGCCGTCGCATGCAGCAGCCGCAAGGCGACTGTTCCGTGCGGCCGCCGTTCAAGCGAGTAGTTCATACGCCAATTGTAAATGTATTTTTATTAATGTTGGTTTATATGGAAAAGAAGAAGACAGTGGCCAACAAGTCAGGGATAGTTCCATTTTTCCATCTCCAACCAAGCTACCAAATACTAATTAAGTTCTTCCATACGTCTTGGTAGGCGATAAAGCGTACAGTTTAAGTACGCATATGATAAAACCGTTCGCCCGACCAGTAGCCAGCGCTGACAATCGCAAAGCAATTTTTAATTACCGGCTTTCTAGGGCCAGACGTGTCTTTGAAAATGCCTTTGGATTGCTAAGCCAAATTTTTTGAGTTTTTTATGCAATGATGGATTGGAATCCATCAACAGTTGACGATTTAATTATAGTAGCATGTTGTTTACATAACCTCCTTCGAGATGCATTCCTCGAAGCTTCCAATAAACCCTTTTATGAAATTGACCAGGAGCTGCCACTACCCAGAAATTTCATTCCTTTTACTAGGGGTGGTGGTTTTGCAGATGGAGATGGATTTCATATAAGAGACCTTTTTAAGGAATATTTTAACAGTGGTCAGAAGGCAGAAGAACTAATGTTGTTTTACCTAATAATACAATACATATATTTTTGAATTTTAGACAAAATTATTTACCTAATTTTTTATCTAATATCTTACCTGATCTGCTTAATGCCTCAGCTATTTATTTCCAGGAGTTTGCTTTGACAACCTGATCTTAATGCAAACTGTGGATCAAATCGAATAATGCGGGATATTTTGCCACAAATTCAACTAATAGTTTATCTTCAGTTACCGTAAATAGCACTGTTCCAAAACAAGTAATTTGGAAACATATAAAAGACAGCTCTGTGCTCGCGAAGCCAGGTGTTCATTCTTAACGGCTAAAAACAGGTGTATACGTGACCAGGGCTATGCACGATGGCTAACTCCCGCGTAAAAACAAACAACTAACTAGTTGAGGTGACCTAATCATATGTCCATTTCTCTCTTTAAAACAGTAAAATCGGCAGAGCGATTCACGCCTTCATCAAGTAAGGGTCGTCTCTCACCAGTATCATGACAATTATATATATATTATATAAAAAATATTAAGTTCTCTGAGCAACGATAGTAATTAAAACAAAATGTAAAGTCCTAGTACAAATAAATATGTATGTAATAGTCAAGTGAAAGAATGTAAATATGTACAAAGTTTTGTCGTGCAAAAAATCATATTATTTCCTATTACAAACCTAATTACAAATTCAGACATATAATTAACTAATAAATAGCAACACAATTTTAAATTAAGTTACTCTATTTACCACTTAATTTTTTCAGCAAAAGTTTACAAGACTTAACACAATTTTCTCATTTCAAACACTTCTATCCTTTACCAAATTGACTTCTTGAGGTCTTATACTTAATTTATCAACTTTCTTACATTGCGCAGGAAATTTTAGAGTGAACCAGATTTCATTACCATATAGATAGGTGTTTTCGATCCCTCGAGAACGAAGAACGTGAGAAATGTCTACAAAAATTATGTACTTATTTACCTCCAAGTAAAAATGAGACGACTGTGTTGGTTTTTCATGAGATTTTTAGTTGTTTTTCGTCTGGGAAACTTAAAGTGAGTTCTCGGATCGTAAACTTTTAAAACCGAGAAATATTTCACGTTAGTTTTACAGCGTGACCGGAAAGTGTTGCGAAAAATTCGCGCACGTTCGAGCATGGACGTAATAACAGCGCCATTTAACGCAGCACTTGGGTCTAAAAAAGAGGAACAATTGAACCCTTTTATGTTTTAATCACTGTTGTACGTCACAAAAGTTTTAGTTTAAATAACAACCGTCAAAGCTTTCTTTGGATATCAAAAGAAATTGAAAGTTCAACAACCATCCATCAATCAGGAACGGTCGGAGTCACCATCTTTTAAGTCGATTACGACCACATTTATAAACAGGGTGTTTAAAAAAATATGGGCCAAAATTCGATGGAAGATTTCTTACATAAAAATGAGCCTTTTTATATCAACATTTTTTTCGAAGCTGCAGGGTGTCAAAATTTAAAAAATAAATATTTTTTCAAAAATCTAAAAACCACAATAAAGATTGATGAGATTTTTATTATTAGTAAAATCCAAAGAATTCCGGTGACGACATTGTTGTTAAAATGTTTTCGTCATAAAACCGTTTGCACTGTAAACCACACCATCTCTATTGCATTGTACTAGCAGTTGAAATATGAAGGAGTTTTTAATATTTTATGCCCATATTCTTCAAAATATCTATCATGGTAGATTTTGACGTATAACTTCCCAAATCTAATATTTCATATTATTGATTGGATAATTAATGTTCTTTTCCTGCAACCATTTTACCATTTTTGTCCAACTATAATACGGAATTGGTTCTACGTACCGCGAATGATAAGTGGTATTTTAATCAAATAAGGATATTCCAGACTAGGTATAAATTTTGTCGTAAACTATTTTATAAAATTTTCTGTTTTTTATTTTGACTTTTAAATATGAGGTCTGCATTTTTATAAACCTTTCTTTATTGCCACCATGGACAATTATATATCGAACTCCATCTCCTGTTTTTTTACTTGCAGTAGTCATTCTATCAACTTTTTTAGTCACTACTCTTGCTATATACTTACGTCTCACCCATAAATACAGGCCTAAAGTTACCCAGCTCTATCTCTTCGTTAAAATATTTAAAAACATTTTTTTAACTGAATCGATGTCGTTCCAATAAAAACTGTCTGTTGTTACTTCTTTTAAAGCGAAAGCCAATTTTTTGAATCCATGTATTTATTGACTGTGCAGAACATTTCACATCAGGCATTTCTTCCGAAAATCGTTTATGTAATGATTTCATTGTGACATGTTGCGCACCTTTGTACATCTCGCATATAACGCCTCAACTTACTTAATATTAAAGAATTGACTTTTGTTTTACTTTGGCTTACTTTTTTAGAAATTATTTTTACATATTCTGTATCAGAATTTGTTGGTTTACTAACAGCCGTATGCATAGACGATCGCCAGCGACTCGCCAGAGATTCATTTCGGTGCATCGCCAGCGATCCGCTGGCGAAAGCCCGAAAAGGTTGCGACTCGCTGGAGATTGTTACCGGCATGTCATTTCACGCAAGTTTTCATGTTCTTTTATAGGGACAAATTTGATATTTGTGAATTGTTTTTCGAGTTTTAAGAAATGTGAAAAATATAAAATGCGAGAGATGCCGGTGATAATCCCTATAAAAGAACATGAAAACTTGAGCGAGATGACATGCCGGTGACAATCGCCAGCGAGTCGCCACCTTTTCGGGCTTTCGTCAGCGGATCGCCAGCGAATCGCTGGCGATACGCCGGAATGAATCTCTGGCGATACGCCGGAATGAATCTCTGGCGAAACGCTGGCGATCGACTATGCATACGGATGTAACAGCCGTATGCATAGTCGAAATAATAAATTGTGTAATATAATTATCATGGACGTTTCTTTCGGACTCAGGGATCCTAAAAACAGATGTAGGCTTTCAGTGGCGTTCTGTATTTTACTAAATTTCATTGTCTAAAAAATAGAGCGATCAAGGGGATGCGGAAAGTTTCTAAAAATCTGGTGAATTAAAACAGTTTTATTAATTATTATTCACTGTATTCGCTCCGTGCGAAGTCATGGAAAGGGAAGCAAAAGTGATACTAGCGCTAGCTGCGGATAACTCGTGCATTTTAGGGCGATATTTTGTAATTTTGGCATATCAAATACACGTATACATTTTATTTTTCTTCAAAAAAAGTAGGTAAAAACAATACAATAAGCAACCGGAGTTGCTGTGTTGAAAATTGTACAAATACTAGCAAAAAAACAGTGAAACTTATATAAAAAATTTCAGTAGCAAAGTGGAAATTAAATCAAAGAAATAAATGGATAGATATAGAATAAGAAGAAAAATTACCTTTATTTTTGTAATAATAACCGTAATGCTGCAAATAGTAGACATCAGAAACTTGAAAGGTTTTAAATAAACCATAAATTATCATTTTACCACGTTCTTTAATATCCCTTATTCTCAAATGTTCATTCAGCAAGGACTAGATTTCAAGACTTCTGCCTTTGATTATTATATGTGGTTGGAACGCAATTTTGTAACTTACTGATGGGAAATCAGTTTTAATCATTCATTCTATGTTTTCTTTCGAACAAAAATGAAAATATAAGTAATGATTCTTTTTTTATACATTTTAACTTCACGCTATTATTAAATGGTATTTTTTTATTTTGACAGAATAGACTAATTCTTCAATGAAAACTTATTAGACTTAGGCAACTTCTCATACATTTTCCAGTAAATACTGTTGCCTGCCTATATTTTATTTTTGATTTTTATCGATTATACATAATTTTCTTTAATTTAAGCGATAAAAATATATAATAATAATAAAAAATTAATGTTTTACTTGTTTTACAAATCCATATACTTTTATTAAAACTACCATATATACTTTTTAATTACGAATTCTATTAAAAGTTGCATTTGTCAGTGTACGCAGAAATCGTCCATTTCAAAACGAATTGGCGCTGCTGTCGCACACGGAGCGAATACTAACATCTTATGTACATTTTCATAAAAATATGTTAAGACGTTTTAGTGTACAAGCTCAAAATTACCTATAAAATTTCTACTATAACATTCTTTAACTTTTTTACTATCATTTTTTTTTTATCTAAGCAAGTTATCTTAAATCGACCCGAGAAAATAATTAAATTTATTGCACATATTTTTTTTACACCCTGTATAAAATAAAAAACTTGGTATATTAGACAAACAATAAAAAGTACCGCGTAGTTTTTATGAAATAAGCTTTAAAATTATCATTAAAAATCAAAGTCGGCCTTTTACTGGGGGAGGGACTAGCGACGTCTGGCGGAGAAACAGCTAACGAAGTCTGGGAAATGGCTTCATTCAGTCCCCTGTAACTACATGCTTGGTAGCGAAGGCAACAAAATTTTACTTGTAGAGAATATATAAAAAGGACCAAATGCTGGTGCTAAATGTGATCATCTCGCAACATGATTGAGTTTATGAAGTATGATTATACCCTGTACAAAATTACAATGACTGAAAATATAATTGCAAAAAAACGATTATTATTTTTATTAGCTTTTTATGTATAGCTATTTGTTTTTAAAATTCTAAAATTAAACCATAATGAAAAATATCCGTTATGACTGTTTATGACTTAGTATATTTTTACATGATCCTAATTTGTAACCGAAAATGATGTTATTTATATCATCGCTAGATGTCACCACGTATATGTGTATTGCCTAACCGCTGAACCAATTTATACCGTTCAGCTACTTTTAATTGTTGACTTCCACCATACCAGAAACATGTTTTCGGTTTTAATCAACTGTTGCGTTGGCTGAACGCGCCCAATAACATGCACGTAATGAGATCTCATAACATACATCGTGCGTTTTGATAAGAAACTTAAATTTCTTAGTTAAATGAAATTGCAATCAAATTTTTATCTACAGTTTGTTCGCTATACTTACGCGGGTTTGGGATTAAAAATTTTATGATTATTTCCGGGTAAGTACCCGAAAGTTTGACCTGTTCTTTGGGGAAATATCAACTGATTAAATGAAATGATAAATAATGTACAACTTTTTAATTAAATAATAATGAAGAATCTTTTGTATAATTGAAAGCAAAATTAAACTTCTTCATTAATGTAGTCTAATGTGGCTATTATAAACCTAATAATAATTTTATATTACACTTCACACAGAAAATCTGGTCTATATATAATAAGAGGGTTATTTAGCTCAAATAAAATATTTTCTAACATAAAAATTTGTTCCATGTAGAGAATTAAAAAAAAAAAAAAATAAAAAATTGAATTTGACAACAAAAATGAAAATAAGTCATTATCATCCAAAATATCATAATCGTCATCATCATCATCACTGTCATCACCATTAATTGTTATTATGATTGGACTTATTTCGTTTATTTTATTTTCACGAGTCCACCAACCCAGGCAGCACACTTTAGTATAAATTACGTATTTTTTTAGGTACTACCATACGTATGAATACGGTTGATGTACTACCAAATATATTCGTGAAAATGTCCGCCTTATAAACGTCGATTACTAAGAATTTATCGACCTATAATTAAACGTTTTTACTATACGTCTATATTAGATTTATAGTTGTAGTATATTTATACGAATTCACTTTGGTATAAAATACGTTTATTTATGTACTACAATATACGTATGGATACTGTTGATATGCTACCCAATATATATGTGAAAATGTCCGCCCTATGAACGTATATTTTTTTATTTTTTATACGTCTAACATTACTACTTTATCTACCTTTAATTATCCTGTTTTACTATACGCCTATATTAGATATATTTGTATGATTTTTATTAATGTGTAAAATGCGTATTTCAAACACAAATTAAATAAAGTTATCAAAACAAAATTTCTAAAAGAGGCCATGGAAAAATGTTAATATTTCTTAAATGATAGTTTGGATTTTATCCATAGCAGGTGTGTATACACCAGAAATAGGCATTACTCGTGTTTCTATTTTGGTTGTAATTGGCCTAAATATTTAGAAAATTTTTTTGATCACTTGTTATATGTACAGAACAATATTTAATTAAAAAAAAATAAACAACAAAATACTAAAAAATAAATAAATACAAAAAAATAAACATTAAAATACTGAATAACAAACTAAACGAAACTTTTCTTTAACTAACAAAATATATATATGAAAATAAAAATCGTAGCTTAACACTTTGGATGTGTTGTGTCCTAGACGGGCCTTAACTAACTTAAGCTAATCTTGCATGGCACACCTAATCGTTCGGTCGGTTAAGTCGCTTGGTTCACCACCATTCCTATAACCAAAATGTAACTCAATTTCAGGTAAAATATTTTCTAAAAGCTCCGAAGTTAAATTTGTACTATTTTCTTGGAAATTATTATAAATAATAGAATCAGATGATATATTAATGTCCGAAGCTTTATTAATGTTATATTCATTGGAAATAAAAAAAAATTGATTTGACTTTAAAGCATCTTGAACATTTTGCGCTATTTTTCTACGTAGATGACGCAGAGACAGGGTTATTTTAGACATTTTATTAAATAAAAAACAACTGACCAAAAAAAAAGGAAAATAAGTATGCTTGGAATAACTAGGTAACCTAAAAAATACGTATAAAAATAAAAAAAATAAAAGTAAGGTTGTTTTGAAGTTTCTATAAGCATTTAACACACTGTACGTATCTATAAAACAGTAGTTGTTGTAAAATGCAACAACTGTTAAAGGAGTAGCTAAATTAAAACATTAATAGAAACTTACCTATGCTTTTAATCAATATCGTAAAAGCCAGGACGCCAAAGCAACAAAACGTGTACACAAATGAATATGGACGAACCGATGAACCTGCTCCCACAAACCATTCCCTACACTGAACAATAATACTACACATACGCATGAGTAGAAATGAGAAAAGACCGTACCACTAGTACGTCCGATCCTCCATCCGCCATCTAAAAATAGTTCCATGTATATGGGGAATTTGTTATAAATATAACAGGTAATATAATTAAAAAAATATGGATATAATGTAAATAAATATATCTATAAGCTTTTAATTTAAATAAACCTAAATATATACATATTATTTACTTCTGTCTACTAGTTCATCGTAAACTGGTATTATGCATTTAAGGTGACTTATATTTAAACGTAGAATAATAGGTATATTAACTAGTATCAACAAACAGAAGCGTTTAATTTATTTGTTAAAAAATGTTAAGTATAAAAATGGTAGATGGTAAACGTTTAAAAAATCAACCAAGACGAAATTTAAACGGGAATTATAAACGAAGAAAACATATTGTAATATAATGTAAATTTATACGAATTTAATTTAAATAGACCTAAACGTATATTTAGGCCCACTGTATATAAATAGTTCATCGCAAACTAAAAATAGTCGTATATTGTTAACTATATTTAAACGTAGAAAAATTTACAATTATATACCATAGGATGTATATAAAAAACGTATAATATATCGTTTAAAACACGGTATGTATAATAATCGTAAACTGTAAACGTATACGGAATCAACCAATACCAATATTAAACGAGTATTACGTATAAAATACGTTACTTATACTAATGTGTGCCGCCTGGGTAATCTTCTATTAGTTTCTCGCACTTGGATATACAGTGCCGCCACACTTCTGGAGTTGCAATTGAAAGTGCTTTTCGCCAAGTTTCCCGAACTGCATCGTCACTATAACCATTAGGCCCAATATGGTTGTCATAATATTGTTTTGCTATTCCCCATATATATTCGATGGAATTAAACTGGCAATGATACGGTGGCAGACGTAAAACTTGATGACCGTAACTTTCAATAATCTGATCCACAACAAAGGTTTTGGGTTTTGCGTGTATATTTGACAAGCGTAATAATTCTGATTTTAATATATATTGAGGAAATGGTATATGTTTCTTTGTCAACCATTCTTTAATTTTATCAACAGTCCAAGAATTCGTTGGACTTTTGTTTAATACTTCAGAATGGTAAGGTGCATTGTCTAAAATAATTACGCTGGGCTCACTTAAACCTGGGAGAAGTTTTTCATGCAAACATTTCTGTGTTCATATTATCGTGATAGTCACTGGATTTTGATTTAGATGAAAATATTAAATCGGCACCTTCTATAAAACCCGATTTCCCTCCTGCATGTAAAATTATGTGTCGCTTCCCTTCTCCATCAGTATGTTTGATGGATTTTACGTTATCATCTTGCCATACTCTCTTAGTTGCACCGCTAGAAAATATCCATGTTTCGTCTAAATATATAAAATTCACCCCTTCTTCTTTAAATTCAGAATATTTTCTTCGAAAGTTAATTCTCTTGTGCACGACAGAACTTCTTTAACAAAGGGCCTCTCTGTTATCCTCCTTTTGAAATTTGAAACCCAAGTTATGCATCACTTGGCATAGACTTGTTCTGCCAATGTCATCAAATTTTCTATCTATTAATTCCGAGAGAATTGTATTTAACGTCACATGTTCCTTGTTGGCCCTCATTCGATAAATGGTATCACGAATTCCAAATTTATTTCAATCTGGAATATCTTTCGATTTCAATGATGGGCGAGTTTTGCGTGATCTTCTTTCGGCAGTTCACTATTGTGATTTTGTAATACTACTCTTAATTTGGTTTCACTAATTCGTAGAGCATCGCATACGCGTTGTTGTACAGACATTACCGATTTTAAAGGACCGCCATTTTCTTTTTCATCCGTAGAAAACTTATGTACACTACAAATTAGACTATCTACATCTAACACACGTCTAGGCATTTTTAAAATTTCCACTAAATTTACAATATACATACAATGTCAACACTTGCAAAGAATCAATTCAACTGCAATATTTGTAACAAATTTAGTACCTACCTTAATGTTATTTTAATTTAAATCTGACCATTAGGGCAATTTTACCTAATTTCTTGGGAAGATGCTTTTGGAACTGGTTATCAATGACTAATTTTCATAATTTTGTTAATCCGAAACCCGCGTAAGTATAGCGAACACACTATAAGTTTGATTTTATTTGGTCTATTTACATAAATTTAGTGAATTGAAAAATATAAAAACTTTTAGTTTTAGCGAGATACATTTTGAATTAAAAAAGTGATGCCCCTAAATGTCGGCAACACATTATACAAAATATTGTTTTCGAACATTTTCTTAACTTTACCTAGGAATATATCTGTTAGTAGTGAAAGTGATGAAATTATGAATACTCCACCAGAGATTTAGAAAAAGCTCAAGGTACGAAATTATCTATCGAAAATTTATGGATTGGCGACACAAGCATATGTCCTTATATAGTATAGTACGTTACACGAGTTGTAAGCTCATTACGCACTCGCGAAATTTACGCACAACTTCTTCACTTAGTGCGTAATAGGTTACTTACAACTTTTGTTACGTAACATACTATTTTACTAATCATCCACAGAAGTGCTAGTTAAAAACATTTTATTTTAATTCACTCTGTAGATGATTGTTGTTTTTAATTATGTCACTAAATAAATTTTGATGGATGATGTCTTTCTAAAAGCATTCATTATTTTGTTTGCTTTGTCATTTAACTTAAATATGCAATACGCATAAGAAATAAGAAATACGCTCGAATTCATCAAAAAATACGGATTCCAAATGAAATACGAGTACATTTCTTTTGTACGTATTCAATATTAAACGAGTATTTATATTGTAATAGTCAAGTTTGACTTCTTCAAATATTCGATTAAATTGTGTGTTTACTTATGAATTTACGATCTTTAAATTTACACACTGGAAAAACAAAATTATTTCGTTTAATACATTACAGGCATTAATCTAATGCGAGATCTGCAAATATTTAGTTGAATTATAATGACTGAGTTTATTTGATTATAGACGTATAGACCTAACATACCCAGGCAGCACACATTGGTATAATTAACGTATTTTATACGTAATTCTCGTGTATATTTGGTATTGGTTAAATCCATGTACGTTTACAGTTTACGATTATTATACATACCGTTTTTTAAATGATATATATTATACATCCTATGGTATATAATTGTAAATTATTCTACGTTTAAATATAGTTAACAATATACGACTATTTTTAGTTTGCGATGAACGATTTGTAGACAGTGTAAACAAATATACGTTTAGGTTTGTTTAAATTAAATTCGTATAAATTTATGTAATATTATAATGTGTATTTTTCGTTAATAACTCCCGTTTAAATTGCGCCTTGGTTGATTTCTTAAACGTTTTTATACTTGACATTTTTTAACGGATAAATTAAACGTTTATAGATACTAGTTATTGTATATTATACGTTCAAATATAATTTACCTTACACGTATATTTTCTGTTGGCGTTAAACTAGTAAATAGAAGTAAATAATTATGTATACATTTAGGTTTATGTATATTAAAAGCTTATTGGTATATTTGTTTATATTATATCCATATTTTTTTTATTATATCACCTGTAACATTTATAATAAATTACCCATAAACACAGAACTATTTGATAAGGCGCGGATAAAACATGGCATACTCAGGCTACGATCTCTTCTCATTTCTACTCTTGCGCGTTTGTGCGTATTTCTGCTATGATATTATTGTTTAGGTCATTCTAGCATACTCATTTGTGTACATGTGTTCAAAGATATTGATTAAAAGCATGGATAAGTTTATATTATTGTTTTATTTAAGCTATGTCTTCAATAATTCCTGCATTTCACAACTGCTGTTTTATAGGTAGGTACAGTGTGTAAGATGCTTACAGAAATTTTAAAACAACCTGACTTTCTAACTTTTATTTCTCTTATTTGTATAAGATTTTTTTAGGCCATCTATTTATTCCCATCATATTCATTTTCCATATTTTATTCGTCAGTAGATTTTATTTCATAGCATTCGACATAATAAAATAATATCTTTTAAAATACCGGGCGGTATATTCTAATTACTTAAAAATCTCATGATTCTTTCAGTATTTAGAAGGGATAAAACACGTTCTTCCCTGTATAAATGCAGAGAAAAAACTAATATCATCAAGAAATGTCCGACTTCCTAATGATATATATTTATGCAACAATAATGAAGGTCTAATCTGCTTAATCCAAACAGTAGGATTAAGACAAATTTAAATGAGTATTTCGTCTCAATGAAATAACTCGATTTCCTCTTAGAAAATACCGCCCGGCATTTTAAAAGATATTAGTTTTACATAGAATTATTACAAGAATATTTAGAAGGGATAACACAAATTCTTATCTAAATAGGTCCATAAAAACAGAAAAGTCATCAAGAATCGCTTGATTTCCTAATGACCTAAATTTATGCAAGAATAACGAACATCTGTTCTATTAATTCAAACCGTAGGGTCATAAATACAAGATTAAATGAAGATTTCGTCACAATGAAATCGCTCGATTTCCTCTTAGAAAATACCCCCGGTATTTTAAAAGATATTATTTATACATAGAGTTCTTGCCTGTATAAGTCAAAACAGAAAAATCATCAACAATCGCTCGACTTCCTAAAGATCTATATTTATGCAAGAATAGGGAACGTCTATTTTGTTAATTCAAACAGTAGGACGATAAAAGACAAGTTTAAATGAATATTTCGTCTCAATGAAATTGGTGAATTTCCTCTTAGAAAATACCGCCCTGTATTTTAAAAGATATTATTTTATTTTAAATTAGAAAATGTTCAAGATTTATTTCACGGTTTCCAGTTCCAGAATCTGGATGCATTTACCTTAGATTATCTTACCTTAGATTACCTTAGATAATGGTCAGGATATTATGCCTTTCCTGTCTTTTTTCTATTATGTTTGCGTATTTATTTTTTTAAGAAGAGCCATTCACGCCACAACCAGATTTCCCTGGTGCCAGGGAAATTGTTCGAAGCCTTCCTGATGGTAAAATACATTATGAAGGCTACAATAAATCTAATAAATACTGATATGAAATATATTAAATATATTAAGAACATATTCGTTCTGGAATTGGCTAATTGAACACTCAGTGATATATAAATTGCATTAATTAGCCAGTCGCATTAGGCTAGGTAGAGGCGCATGATAATTTTAACATCTCTAACAGTAGGTGCCCTAAATCAATAAGTTGATTAAACCAATATATCGTTAAAAAGGATAGAAATTAAAAACTGTGATAGAATAAAGATAAGACATATTATCAAGGAAATACAATTGTTTCGTAATAGGGAGCAACATCTCATACTGACTATACTCTGTTTTTAAACTAGGAGGAGCGAATTAAAAAGACCCATTTACACAGGGAAAGTAACTAGATTCGTTACTAAGAGCTTGTTCCGAAATAAAGTCGTGTTCAAAATTTATGTAATAGTTGTTATTATCGGCCCTAGTCGGCGAACAGCCAATCAGGGATTAAGAAACAAATAAATGTCAAAGGAGTCGATTTGTAAATTTCTTATTCTGATCTGAAAAGTACATCTAAAACGAATTGTCACTGTCAAATGAAATTTAATATGGTCGTTGATTAATTGACGTTATCAGAAATATGTTTTTCTTGCTTTTGAAATCGACTTTTTGAGGATTGTGATTGTTTTAAATGGATATTGAATATTTATGAAAATTGTTAAAAGAATATAAAGATGCCGGTTAGTATAAAACATAGAAATATTATCGTTTTACATTTTTAATGATTTATTTGTTATAGATATCAACTTAAGTAAAAGGTAATCAGTGAATGGCAATTGGATCACACAATGACTGGAATTTATCCTATGAGTAATATGGATATTGTAGCTAATTTGCTGTTAACCCATAGTTAATACGCTACATAACACTGCATATCAACATTATATCATTACTAAATTTTAACTTAATGATATTGTAGGTTCTTTTAACTCAAGTTCTAATTTTTACCCATATTTTTTAATTTAAAGTGAACTATTCATACATACCTATACCTATGTATTAATGTTAAGTGGATATTTTTAAAATATTTATTGTGGAAGTAATGTTAGCTCATTATGCTAAATTAAGATTATCTCTATTGTAGTAGATGGTGTTTTAAATGTGAATTAACAATTTTGTAAATGGGTTTATTATCTAATAAATAAAATTTACTTGAATATTTAGTTACTTTTTAATCAGTTTGGTCAGAAATTTATCAAGTTTTAGTTTTAAAAATCAGTAATAAACTTGTTAGTTTTTTTCTGGAATACTTCGGAATTCATCTCTTCATGGTAATCTCCCGTCTTTTTGCCTTCAAAACCAATAATGTATTTTCTACAAAATCCTCTTCAGAATCAGCAAAAATAAGTCGTCTTCCCTTTCTTGTAGGGCTTTTCAGGAACTGCTACCCTTAATAGTACTCGGTAGAGAAGGTTTTCAGCATAGATTTTTAAGAACCGTATTCAGCAAGCTCTGTGTACACGTGGTTTTTCGGACTTCTTCAGCAATTTATTGAGTAAGTACGTTCCTAAATTAAGAAAATTTTATCACTGTGTTCTTTTAAATGGTGAGAAATTTAGTTGAGTCGAACAACGACTTGTCGATTCATTCAAAGAAAGAGAAAAAATTGGGAAAACATTTCAAAAAAAATTTGGCCACGTTTTCGCGAACTATTGCAGATTTGCAATGCGACCTATGACATTCAAATTATAACCGAAAACTACGCATTTTTTGTGCTTAGAAAATTGCTCGTAAAACGAGTGGTTTTCTCTTAAATCCAACATTTTCCCTTTTTTTTTTTCGAGAAAAAACAAGCACATTGTCGATTTTTTTCCGTAATTTGGGCACTTTACAGACTGAAAATATATAAGAATCAGTAAGTTTAATGAGAAAAAAGCTTACTTTCTCTCCCAATTGGCAGAAAACGCACCTTTTCTCGAGAAAATTCGAGTAGCTTCAATTCTCGCGAGAATTACCGATCTTTGCACACGTGCGCTCAGAAAACAGTAAATGCTAGAAAAAATGTATATGCCACAGTTTTTCGTGCCTTTTTTTTTCTCGTTTATCTGATGGAAACAGATAATTAGTTTTCGAGATATTTAAGAAAAAAGTACGAGAAATCAAGAAAAAATTGTTTTGCAATTTTTTCAAAAAGTATTGCAGATTTCGCCACCCAACCCATCTCATTCGGAACGTAACTAGAAAATACGTATTTTTGTCATGCATATATATCTTCTCCCATTTCAAGTTTTCTTGTAACTAACTAAAACCAAATGTTAGAGAACAAAAAACAAGCTTATTACCAAGTTGGAACTTACACTTAGGCTTAGGATTAATTTCCTAACATTTTTAAAGTATACCTTTTTGTGTATTTTTTTGTGCTCTTTCCGATGCCGAAGTTAGTTCTTTCAAATATATTTTTTTGTTAGATGTTTTCGGAAAACCCGGAGAAAATCATATGGGAAAAAAACTAAAAAAAAAACTACGCCTTCCGGTTTTCTGCGAATTCCCGAAAAATTATGGCAGATTTCGCCGCGGGACTTCTTTCATGGGCACATATGTCTAACATTTATAATTTCGCAAATTTCGCAAATTCATCGCAAATTTCATGTCCATGGTTCTGATCAAAGAAACGAAAAAACAACTTTTTGATAAAAGCACTTCTGGCGGCGAGAAATTCGCCATTAAAACTACCTGTACAATGAATTTCCGAACTATTTTTGCCTCCTCTTTCGACTGGTGCATTTATTTTTACTATTTATTTATTTATTTATTAAATACACTGCTCTACAGGCTAAATGCCTAGTTATAGAGCAGGAAAAAAATTGTAATTACAAAAGTAAATATAAATATAACATATTGCACAATAAGACATAATTTGGATATAAGATAAATTACACAACATAACAAAACTTACACAATATAACAAAAATTACATAATATGACAAAAAATTAAATAAATTAATGACTATACACAAGCAAATAGTACCGAAACAGCTTTACAATGGGGCATGTTCAAAAATTTTGAAATTTTTTTTATGAATAATAGAGTTGAAAATAAAATTACATTTTTTTTATTTTTTTTTTATCTATTCATTTGCCGGAGTTATGAATTTTTTTAAAATTTATGACGTCACCGGGAATAGACCAATAGGAGCTAGCGCACAACGTTGCCGGCTAGAAGGTTTACGAGAAGTGATGTACGTTCGTTTGTGTACTCCTTCTTACTTTTAGACTTCTAAAACATCGTTAAACAAATATCTTTTAAATATATAATATCAAATGTTTTTTTAAAGTATTATTTCTGTTTAAACTTTTACCATATTTAAGGTTTCATTGTTTTAAAAGTCACTTAATAATTCAGAAAATGGCAAAATGGCAGCACTGTGTATGGCATCTGTCATCATAGTGTCTCCATCAAGAATTTATTTGGAATTTGATTGTTTAATTTTGTACTTTTTATAAATATTATGACTACGAAAAAGTGTTTTGTTCCAGAATGTGATAATGATTCACATTCATCTTCAAAAATATTTATTAGTGTTCCTAGAAATTTGGAAAGAAGAAAATCAACCTTCTACTAGCGATGTTTCTCGTGAACTTTTTAATAAAAATACACCGGATTATCAAGATGTAGCAGCAATTTCTGCTAATTGTCCCCTTCAGGAAGTTGAAAATAAGGATACTATAAATTCTTAGGTGTATAACCTAAAAACCCTTCTGGAAGAAAATGCAGAATCTCCTGAAAGTTTTGAAGATACCGAATTTATTCATCATTTTGTGGAAGAACTAGTGATAAAGAAATAATGGAAAAATGTGGGTATTTAAACAAACTGGTTCCTGGATCCCATATAATGGCAGATAGGGGTTTCAGAATAATCAGCTACTTGAAAACATGGGATACACTTTAGTAAAGCCACACCTAGTGTATCACAGAATGAAAAAACTTCTCAAGAAGATGTACAATTAAGTAAAAGAATAGCATCTCTAAGAATACATGTGGAAAGAGTTATAAGAAGGGTTAGTTAATTTAACATGTTAAAACCACATTCGTGTGTGAATTTTAAGCAAGTACATTTACTTAGTAATGGGTCCTATGATTGAACGTTTATGTTATCCGTAACGTACATGTTAGGCCGAGTTTTAACAGTAATGAGGCAAGTTCGTATGATGGAAAACTTTTTCCAACACGTTACTGTTATTTTCCGCCTGTTATCTTCTAATTTAACAGTTTTCCATCATCCGAACTTGCCTCGTTACTTTTAAAATTCGGCCTAACATGTACGTTACGGATAACGTAAACGTTCAATCATAGGACCCAATATCTGCATAATTGCTTGTTAACTTACAAGAACCTATTTTGTAAGAGTAAATATTAATTTAATAAACTTTTTTGTTTTTTAATTTAATTTACCTAATTATCACATTTCAGGGATTATAATGAGTTTTTAAACAGCCAATGTAATTTTTGATAAAAATTTAACTTTTCGAGCAAATTGAAGAGGAATGAGTACCTGTATATGCATAGATTTTTTGGGACTGAAACTACCAAAACAAAGGCACCTATTTACAGCAGTTTAAAATGAAACATTTTAACAAAAACGCCTATGTCACAGTGATAAATATTAAAAACCAAGTTCAGTTGAATGTGGTAGCAAAGTCTATATATTCCAATAAATCGGGTAACTACATGTGGTATCACTGGTGATAAATTTAAAAATATCACAGTTCTTGCCACCTTTTTCAAAAAACCAGAAAGTGTGCCTTCTTATGAAAATGACAACAGTGATAAATGTGAAAAAAAAATTTCATGTTGCTATTCGTTATTACGATAGTAAAACATGTTTGCAGTTCCGTTTATTTTTTATGAAAATCTAAGTAAAAACAACCAATGTCAAAGGGTTTTAATTTTTTTTCTGTCAAACCAAATATATCACAAAATTAAAAATTGATCATAGGTCAAGCTAAAGTAATACCTTTATTAATAGTAGCTTTAAAAAAGGAGAAAGAATAATATTGACTTAAGTTATTATTATTAACATTGGTGATTTTTAATAAAAACTTCAATTATTGTTTACAAACAAAAATATAAAAATCTGTGAAAATTTTATTTATTAACCTTTTAATAAAAAATGAGAAAAATGAAGTAAAAAACAATTTATTTACAAATAAAAAATATATACAAATCCTAAGAATATAAAAGTACTGATTTATTTTCCTGTAGTGGATGAAGAGGTTTCTTTAACAATCTAGCCAAGTGTACATCATTATCAATAACACTGAGTAGATGT
This sequence comes from Psylliodes chrysocephalus, assembly GCA_927349885.1. NCBI lineage: Eukaryota > Metazoa > Arthropoda > Insecta > Coleoptera > Chrysomelidae > Psylliodes > Psylliodes chrysocephalus. The sequence goes on along the minus strand of OV651821.1, from coordinate 20,926,777 downwards.
TACAGATGGTTCCTCACTTCTTCTATGAAGCCACATGTTTACAACCTCCTGAAAAAAATAAAAGGGTTAGATATGCAGTTACAAAATAACTATATAACCAGCTACAAAATGCCTTATTTTATGTAACAAGACGAGCACTTTACTAGCTCTGAACGAATCCAGTAAAGAACCTCTGATTTTCAAAACTTAAAAAAAACAAGCTCACCACATTTTCACATTTTTGAAATATTATAGAGCTTTTCGAAAAAACTGCTATTTTTAAAAGTACCATTTTTGTTTAAACAGCTATGTCTCATTTTAGGCTATTGAGTATTATAAAATAAAAAATTACGGGATGCTTTGTTAGCTTCAAACGAATCCAGCAGAGCACCCCAGTTTTTTTTTAAACCACACCACATTTTTTGGCTCCTACAATATTATAAAATATTCGAAATTTGACATTTTTAAAAAAATTCGCAATTCCCTGACTTCAAAGTTTTTTTCTGAAAACAAATATACTTACCACATTTTTAGGATTTTAAAACAGCCTAAACATGTGTCATAAGTAGTTGTTTTTATATATTAAAAAACTGAAGTGTCCTGCTGACTTTGTTCCAACAAAGCACCCTGTATTATTTAAAAATAGCAATTTTTTTAGTAAAGTTTTACAATATTTCAAGAGTCTAAAAATGGGGTGTGGTTTTTAGAAAAAAGCTTTAAAAAACCGAATTGCTCTGCTGGCTTCTTTCGAAGGTTAGCAAGCACCATGTATTTTTTAAAAATATAATATTTCAAGTGCATAAATATATGGTGTTGCTGTTTTTACAGAAAAAACTTTATAAAACAGAGGTGCTTTGCTGACTTCGTTCGAAGCTATCAGAGTATTTTAAGTTTTGCATAAAACGAGGAGCATAAAATTTTTGAAAAGGGTATAAAAATAGCCTAAAAATATGGCATGTTTTAACTCAAAATTTCATAGGTGCTCTGCAGCATTCTTTGGTATCATAATTATTACTAGGTTCACTAACAA